>QYTT01083202.1:0-12064 GCA_006980735.1 Dasypogon diadema
TCGATATTTATGGCTCAAAATCTTATTTATTGTATAAACACCAATGCTTCATAACTTGGATAATGTATTTTTCCTCAAAATATTTCATTTTTAGTATTTGGTATTTAAATCGCTAAACTTATTTCGAATTTAACAAGGCAATCTGTCAGTTGCCGCTTCCGATGCGAGGCAAAAGTAGAACATCGACCAATCTGAGCATCGCATGCATCGTTCGCTTCACTCACTGTAACAGGGGACATTACAAGGCACGTATTCAATGAACTTGTCAAAGCGCCGCACTGGATGCGAAGCATGCGATGCGTTCACTGTAATTCCACCTTTAACCCCTAGCACCACTGACGGCAATTAGCTCAATCTACCCGTACAGTTCTATATATAAGTACAATATACGTCACCGGTGAATGTTGGATTTTCATGAGAATTGCAAAGAATTTAAAGAGATGAAATTTTAAATCGGAGTTTTATGGCGCAACGCATTTCCCCGCTGAATACTGAACCAACGGTATAGGTTCTTTCAAAGTCGAGATTTTGTGCCTGTAGTATACAACCAATACTCAAGATGTAGTTTGTTCCTTCTTATGTAGTGAGGGCTTCAGCTCGATATCCACTTTGGAGCCATGGAGCTGATTTTTGGAATTTTTATTATTAACTTCGTCGATGTCGTCCCAACCGAAGTCACTTAATACTCAGATACTTATATATTGCTTGGTATCTTTCTTCTCTGTGAGCAAATTCCTGACCGAATTAGGCTCTTAAGAGGTTGTTTTTCAAGGAATGCCCGGTTTCGATTTCGGATCCCTAGTTTATAATTTATTCCTGGGGTACTCGAGTGGAAGTTGGCTTGAATCAACACTAAGCTGCCGCAAGCGATGTTGCCCCCAGCAACTACAAGCGATCTGAACGCCTGCGCTCGCTTGCAACTAAGTGTTCAATTTAAAAGCGACTGATCGCTTGCGACTTGTGTTTGACATTTTCAATTAATACTGGAACTTTCTTTGGTTGAAGGATATTTTTTATTGGATAACTCTCGTAAAAAATCGACTGCTAAGAAAGAAAAGAAAGCAATTTGGTGTACATTCCATATGCAAAAACCGAGAACCTTAAGGAGAATTTCACTGCCTATTTTCTGAATGAGCAGAAATTTCTTGAGTACTTTCGCATTGTATAAAAGTTCTTGCATTTTAAGCTTGAATTTTTTAAGGGTGGCATTTTCACTATTGATGGCTTCTTAAAAAGTGATAATCCTCATTCGAATTTTTATTCAGATCCTTTTGAAAAATTTTCATTTTTCCTTTCTCCAGTGCAATAAGCATGTCAGCTTTGCATTTTTGTACTTTTATAATTTGTACAAAAAGTATTCTTCTGATTCAAGAATCGCTTTACGACACTCCTCTATATCGAAATTACCAGACATTTTCGCAAGACCAGGATATCTTTCAGGAAGAACATATTTTCGTCGTCAGACCACGGTTTTGGAATTTTTTTAATTCGTGTTGAAAGGTATCTTTATAACACTTGCACTTCATTTAAGCATCCACCACTGAAATTCAGAATGGAAACTATATTTTTATTTCATTCGCAACAGGCGTTTCGTTTAGAGCTTTGTGTATTATGCATAATATTGTTTTTAACATGGAAGGATTACTTGAGCCTTCTTTAAAAGCAGTGCATCAGAACAACCTTGATAATAGTAATGAGAGTTTTGTAAAGGTTGCTAATAATACGCACACTCATCGTGATATAGTCATTAGAAACAGTTTTATGAGTTTTCTTTACTTCTTAATTTCTTTTTTAAATTTCTTAACCGACTTCGCTTCACAACTTCCATTTACTTTTTTACGACCGTTTTCTGAAGTTACTAATTACTAAAACAAACAGGCGCGTTCGTTCAAAATTTGGACTCGCGAATTCGCATCGCATCGCTTTTTGGCAGCGTTTAGCGTAAACAGCTTCATGGAAACAATGGGTTTGAGCTGGCAATAAGAGGTAGCAACTGGCAGCGATTGGCAGCATCGCTCGCGGCAGCGCTTAGCATAAACGCAGCCTAAGGCTTTTCGTTGGGCTGATTTTGAAGGCTCCATTGTGATGCAATGATTCGATTGTTTTATGTATTGTTTGGAGGCTATTTTGTATTATTGAACCAAAATCTAGCACTAATTGTATGCAAAGTTAGTGAATTCGGAGCATTAGCTCCCTCTCGCGGCCGAACCTTGAGTGTGGTAGGAATTTTATAAGGTTTAATTTGCGAGAAGAAGTTTTTACCCATCCCAAGTAATTTGCGTTGCTTGGTATATCTAAGGTGTTGGTTATTGAGGTATAAGTTTGGTAAGTTTGGATGTTGTCGTTTCCTAGTAAAAACCATTGCGACAGTTTTCGTAATGGAAAATCTTGTGATCAACGCTAGCTCTTCAATTTGATGCCAACCTCTAGACATTAAGCGAAGTAATTTAGGTCATGATCTTCTTCGGTAACAGCTGTATAGCTATTAGCCATTTTAAATATGTTCAAAAATACATAAAAGAAGTAGTCCAAAAACTACCCAAAATATGGGAAGTAAAGACAAGGAATAAAATCCATACGTGGGAGCAGGTGTTGTCAGCGGTCCAGGCTCCCAGTTCACTTTAAAGCCCAAGATGCGCTCCAACTCCTTTACACTCGCTTCATGCAGATATAGATTTGTTTGTCTTTTTGTTAAGTACGCGGAAGTTAAATTAAATAATGATTTCTTGATTAAATGCTGCTGTCAAAAATCTTCTTATCTAATTTTTTTAAATGGAAGGCCATCTTTAAATTATTTTGTTCAGTTTATATCTGATGACGTCTAGCTACTTTGGTATAATTAAAATTTACAGTTAAAGCTTTTGATACTAATAAAATGACATACTTCTAAAAATTTATAATTATTAGTGGAATTATTGTTATCTTAAAACATATTTCTCCATGAAAGTTTCATAGACTGAATTATCAAAATTAATTCTTTTGATATCAAATTTCACAAAGATTTAGAGTGTACTTGTGAAAGTTTAATTTAAGGGGGAACACCACTGTGACGGTTCCGAAAAGGGCCCTCTTTTACAATTTTTTTTTATAACTTAGTGAACTATTTAAGGACTGGGGAAAAGATGTGTTATCAAGGATACTTTGAAGTATATTTGTGCAAATTTTTACTAAAAAAATAATTAAAATTAAGACGGATATGTAAAATAAAATATGTAAAAAAATAATTAAAATTAAGACGGATATGATCCGTAAAAAATTCCTCTCCCAACGGTTGTGTCGATATCTCCGGTATGGTTCAACTGAAAAAAGAAAATGATATATTTTTTTAATCTATATAAATATAGTTAACGTTAATAGTAACCATTTTTTTAAATTACTTTTTCACAAAATGGCGGCATGCTAAAGAAAAACCTCAATTTTTCAACAAATTTTTCTTCATTCAAGCGGCCGTAAGAAATACTAGTTTTCAAAATAAAAAAAGGCTACGCTTAACGTTAGCCACTACGATTACGAAAATTTTGGATAAAAAATTTTTACGATCGGGTTATTAGTGTTCGAGTTTTCGTTAACGGAAAAAGTCGTTTCGGGAAAAACGTGATTGAAAGTTTAAGTAGGTACGTGTTTTGTTTTTAAAATGTTGGAGAGAACTAAATGCCGAATATACTTTTTATTATTATGCACATTAAATTTTTAACGTTAGAAGATCCTACAGGCTTTATGTTGTCTATGCTTCAACATAAAGAGTATTTGACAAAAGAGAGGCGAGGGGAATTACTCCGACCAAAGCAGGTACACCAGCAGGTACGATCAGCCGGGAACAGCCGCATCTCCTGCACCCACTAAAAAGGCTATAACTTCGTCATTTTTACAAATTTAGACAGACAAATTTGTGGCCATATTCTTGAAAGTATGTACTTTAAGAAAATGCAAAAAACCAAAAATCGGTTTTTTGACCTCCCCCACAGTGGTCTATGATAAACTGAAACTGATTTGTGGTGACTTGATAAATCCAAAGTGCATTCGTAAAAAAATTTCTTTTTGTATTTTCTTCTTAAAAACTATTAAATCCTTTTTTTGTTAAAAATTATATTTTATTTATATATCTTATTTTATTATCATTTTTTCTAAAACCTAATAACATTCAAAGACGCAAAATGTTTTAATTGAAATCAATCCGTAGCTCAACTGCTACACAGTTCATCAAGGAGGAGGGCAAACAATTGGAAACATTGAGAGATGCCACTGTAGCCTCTGGCACTCACAAAATGAGTATATTCCTGCCTCGGGACAAGTCACTGAGTACGTGTTTGAAGTCCCTAACCAATTTCGAGGTAACGAGAGTTTTCCCAAGGGTTTTGATAACTGCTTGACTGTCGGCGTAGATTGCAATTTTCAGCCCCTGTGCATGCTAGTGCTAAAGACATCTGCCCGCCTCTAGGATAGCCGTGACCTTCGCCTGGGAGAGTACGGTGTACTTCTCTAGACGCAGTGCTGATCCACTCTTGTATATGTTAGGATTAAGTGTGTCAATGGAGGGATAACGAAATGAGGATCCCAATTCTCTCTCGGTGAAATCTTTATCTCAAACTTTGAGGGAATCATAGGCTCATTTAGATGATGATTGTCTATTTCAGAAATAGGAGCTGCGGCCGGTAACACCTCTGTAACAGATTCATGGGCTCCATCTTTCGTCACAGGTCACTATCCGACCCAAAAATGGAATGACTTTGTTCCTGTTAGTCAAGAACGTGACAATCTCCCGGCGTCGAAGCATATGTGCTGTAGTCAGTTGATGAGGCACCCAACTATCAAGTTTTTTTCACCTTTCCAATTGCCGAACATCTTGTTGTAAAGCCCTTATTACGACCCTGCTGTGCAATCCCTTCAAATTCCTCGGTCACCAAACACGTTACCGCTAAGTCATCAAAAATCCCAAGCTCACTCTCCTATTTGCACTAAATCCACATTTTCCATTTCCTGCAAAATGCTTACCTTTTCATTTACAGTAAAACTCATTTTTCACTCCCATGAAAATTCAACGTGACAATTTGCCTCGCTTCCCATATTCTGCAAATTGGCACAACGATCATATTTCCTCGCGGCTCTGAAAATACGAAATGTTTAGATACAAAAGCACTTCGCAGTCCTCGCTTGAGCGATACAGTCGCCTTCAATTTCGGTTGTTTTAGTCTCGTTTCACAGATAGTGTAATCGATAAAAAAAACTGTTATAATTAATAAACTGTTATAATAAGATTTATCGGTTGTTTCGATTTGCCCGAACAACAATCCCAACAATCTTATGGTTGCTATAGAAACATTAAACCTCGCTAAGCACCGCACCGTCGTAGTCGAATCTTGTTCAACTGCTGCCGCAAGCTCAGTATTGTAGCCTCCCTCTAGGTTTATTTTCGAGTGAGAAATTTCCTTCACTGAATTTTGCAAAGCAATTTCAGACAGTCCTTACTTCAACAGTATTCAGTTCAATAGCAGAGTTTATTTCTCTTGCCGTTGCAGCTGCATTTAATCCTTTTTTAAATTGAAATAAAAAAATAGCTCGCAAATCTCTGGTCGATGTCACTTTCTATGAAAGGTAAAGAGATGAATATGTTCACAGCTAGTCTTGAGAATTTTCCACATAACAAAAGCGCGAACTACCTGCTATCACTTAGCTCTAGACAACAGTTCAATATGAACTTCACTTTAGGAATGAATGCAAAATTGGAAATTTCATATGTAACAACCTGATACATAGCTCTATCAAGTTACGTGAACAGTAGTAAAAATTATATTGCGGCATATTCCTGGGGAATACAAAAATCTAGCAATACCTTTGTCAATAACAGAAAATAAGACCAACGAAAGCGCAAATTCTCGAAAACAGCTTATCAAATCATTTTATAAGGGATGAAAATTCGCTGTCTTCGCAGTGGAAATGCTGTGTGAAAACGCAAATATATCAAAGATATTAAAAACAACCACAAGAGCAAATTAATATATTAAAAACATACAACACACACCTTTTTTATTTCCGACAAAACCAGCTTCTATGCTGTTTCCAATTTATTTTTCCTACAGTAATTTTTAAACGTTGTACCCCATAAAAATCTATGTTTCTTTACAATTTACTTTCTTTACAATGTACTTCTCTTCGCAAAAGTCATCTGATCTCTTTCAAAAATCATCAACATGGAAATCATTTGTTGATTATTACGAGGTGCCTAACACATCAACACAAAGCTGTGTACACAATGGAGCATGCTTCATTAAAATACAGGTGCGACTGATAATCAGCAGGCCAGTACATCAACACACAGCACGTCAGTACCAACGAACATATATAACAAGAATACTGACTTCGAACATTGCAATGAAAAATGTTTATTGACCTTGAATATTTGGTTTTATGTTTGCCAATTTATCTAAACTGGGAGATCCCTGTGCAATTGCACAAATTGAAGGTATATGAGTGACATAACGTTTTTATATGTTCCCTCAATTTGCAACTTAAATTTCAAAGAGCGTTTTTGTCAGAGGTGTCCCTAGGAATAATGAAAAAAGTTCCAATAAATCCATGTATTGCTTACTTATCGGTGGCAAACACCAAACTTAACACTAGAGTTACCCAGGAACGCAACCCCAAAGTAATGAACACAACCCCGAACTGATGCGGATCAGTGTTGCCATTATAAAATTTCAGGAAAAGCTCGATGAAACTTCATATAAAAAAAGTGGGTGAAATACGGAACCGGGAGCTTTCTTTGTATAATTAATATATAGATATAAGAAGGAAAAAGCAAGAAAATTTCACAATTTGCCTATCTATTAAGAAATATGACGACACGAGTTCTACCTGCATATGTAATGAAAGATGGAAAGGAATAAAAGATCCGAGCTAAAAGTTTCAAAGAAATTCCTTATGGCCGCTTTATTCATCTCTCGTCATCAATAAGTAGATTGACAGAGACAAAGTAGGTAGCCAAAAGATCACAGTTCGTGGGAAACTCTACCTCTTGAAATGAGGGGAAGATGTTTTCATAGCAAAAATTGAAACAACTTCTTAAAATAATCTCACAATTAATTTAGAAATTAATTCTCAGAAAAACTATAAAATCTCTTGGATTTCCAGATTGCCATTTTTCTTTGTTCCATTCTAAATCTGTTCCATTAATTTGTTCCATTCTAAATCAATGGGCTAGGCCTTTTTCTTGGAATTGCACTAGAAAGAACGATTTTTAGGGCAAATATTTGTTAAAATTTTGCGCAACCGCGTGGTGCACAAACACAAACTTTCCGCGCCGTGGAAAATTTTACAGGCTTTTCTTATATCGAAGTCGATTAAAACCTACACACTTTAGCTGGGCCGTGGAAAGCATGCTTCTTCTGAAAGTAAAAAAACAAATTCATTTCTCCTTTAAGAAAAAGTGATCTTCCCTCTCTTTCAGATATATCTAAGATTTATATTAAAGTTATTAGTATCTCTCTTCGAATTGTTTTGTTGTTTGTGTTTTTGCTTTCATGAATACAGTCGTCTTATTCTTGCGTGTAGTTTCTTTCATTTGGAGTTTTTGGCGGAGTCGGCCTTGTTATTCATGTTCGTTGCTAAAGCTACCGCAACAGTCCCAGATATGGAAAATCAAGGTACGGAGGAATTAGTGGACAATCCGGAATCACTTAGTGTATCGGGACTTTGAATGAAGAGTCCTCATCGAAATTTGAAAACAAAGTCGGATCGTCTCAAAAAATAATTAATAAGGTAACTAAAGAAGTTGCTCTGATGAGTTTTTTCCAAGGAATGGCGCCTGGTATTTTGTCCTTTCTTAAAAAAAAATTTGTAGAATTAGTAAATGATCTTCATAAGGAAGAAGAAGGAGCTCAACATATACCAAATACATTATTTTTTGATACAAGTTCGTCTGCATGCTTCGAAATAAGCACAACCCCTACAGATAATATCATTACCGGCACTTTTGTTAATGTGGACAGAGATAGTAATAATGAGTAAAACGAATCTATACATGTGTAATAAAGAATTAATATAATATCTATATATTCCTTCACCACAATGGTCGCACTGTGTTTTATATTTCTTTTTTTTTTTTAATAAAAGAATGTATCCAGTATTTCCTTTTTTTTAACTTCGTTGCCGCTTTTTCAGCAATAATAAGAGCAAGAGCTCTTCTCCCTCGTCGAATTCCATTTCGACAACTAACTTTATCATCAACTGATAGTCGATGTATAGTTTGACCGTAATATCGATGTGATAATCAAGTGATACAATTTCTAAGTGGTTTTCTATATTAAACCATCACTACATCACCACATCAGCTCTTTAGTGTGACATCTACCTTAGACCTTAAAAGAAATATCAGCTGTCATTGTTTTCGTACGAATCTATGTATGTATGAGTACAGAATGAGTAATATCATAATCTTAATTTTAATTTTATACTTTTTGTTTATTTGTTACTTTTTGTTACTAAATTATTATCTATATCTTTTTTCATGTAACTATCTTATTATTGTTGTCCTTATCCTGTTGTATCTTGGTTATTTTTCCTCCTTTTATACCTGCACATGTGTATAGGTTTCAGAAATTAATTGTGCAGTGGTTGTTATTAAACTGAATTGAATTGAATTGAAAGTATTTACTTTACTACATATCATATTAATTTTTTTATTTACTTCCAGACTTTGCCGTGAATCACATATCAATTTTGACCCAAAGATCTGTGAGAGCCATATGCAAGAATGCCTGAAAATAGTTTTATCCTGTTATGACGTGCTTGATCTGAATTATGTTAAACAAAATTGCCCAGAACAAAAAAGTCGGCGACTTATTGAAGCCTTGTATCAGATTTTCAATTTAGGCAGAATAGAGTCTTTGGAAAGAACTTTATTGTTACCAAAAAATATACAGTAATACTTAATATTTTGTGAAAGCTGCTGTTTAAAAAAAGTATCTTTTAGGGATTCTGTCTTTTGTATTGCCAAGGAAATTTCGTTAGAATATTACAGGGGAAACTATTATCGAGTTTTACAAGGCATCAAGAAACTTCCTCACATCTTGTGTGCAATTGCATTTTTAAAAGTACCAGAAATAAGGCGGTAAGTTCCTTTTATAATTCTTCGGAGTTTTAAAATTTATAAATTTTAGGAAAGTTTTACATTGCTTCTCTTACGCATACAGCTGCAAAAATGTTACAGTACCGTTAAAGTGGCTTCAACAATTATTACTCTATCAAGATTTAGGCGACATTATAAATGACTGTACTTATTACAATATCTGTGTTCTACCAGATAAGGCCTCAGTTAGATTTTCCAAGTCCGATTTTAGCACTGATAAATCAACCGTTGAATGCAGACCTGAATTTTTTATTGATGAAAAACTAAACTTGGTTTTTATTCCTGATATTCTTTTATCGCGTGAATAATAAATAAATTGCTTTTTACAATATCATCTGAATGACATTAAATTATTAAATTATTTTAGGTCATACAAGGATAGTTGTAATTGTAAAATTACCTTAATATTGTATATGTAAAGAACTAGAAGAATTAGAAAATTTTTCATCGTACAAAATAAAACATCTCTCAAATTTCGGAATATGGAATTGTAAATTATTAGTAATTAAATCTATTTGTAAATATTATTTTTCGTTATTTTTCACAGCACATACAAAAAGCTTTGAACTTATCTATAAATTTTCCGAAGCTTTTATCAATTTTGAAACAAATTATTGTACTTCCTTTGGAAATGTTTATTATTTTTAGGGAACTGTTGCGACAGTTCGTGCTTTACTAAAGTTTCAAGAACTTTCTGATTGACATTTCAGTAACTCTCTTGAATGGCTAAACAAAAATATCACTAATGTTTAGAAACCACTTGCTCTCTACTCTTTCCAAAATGAACAAATACAATTTTTACATAAATTGTGGGGGTATTTTGTCATTCAGATATTTTCAAACAATTCTGAAAGTTCTTTTATAGTTACTTCTCTTCGAGCTGCCATTCTCTGCATTTGTACCCAGACATGTAGAGACAAGAGTCTTTTGATTTTGTAAATCAAGTAAATTCACTTTTTCGATCCAAGATATTTCTAGTGTATCTGTGTCACAGGTGCTCTGGTTGCACAGGTTTAATAAATAATGAGGAATAAATATTAAATTAAATTAAATAAATAATGAGGAAGAAATCCAAAAATTCCTTCCGAATATGGTTTTATTCGCTAAACAGTATAGTTTGAGAAGACAAGTGGGTTCGGTTGTAATTATTTCTACAACTCATTAAAGTTTTCCACTTATAGGTAAATAAAGATGCTTTCAGTGGTCCCAGGACACCACAACTATTTATTTTTATTTTATTATTTATTAATTAAATAAGAATACAACCATGTACAATTAAGATGAAAATCTTTTTAAGATCAATGAATGAAGTAAAAAAATAGAGAATAGATAATAATACTTAAAAAGAAATAACAACTACAAGTGATAAATATAGAAAAGGAAGCAAAAGAAATTACATTTTAGTAAAATATGAACTAGTGTAATTGATTATATGATTAGTTGACGCGAAATAGTTTTAGCATAGATTTAAAGGATTTGAGCGAGCTAGACCAGACTGCATGTTTTAATGTTTTAGGGAGACAGGTAAGGAATTCCAAAGCAGCATGGACGAAGAAGAGACGACTCGTGCAGAGAAAGTTAGAGCTTGGCAAAATATTGTTGACAGTTCTGCTTGACCTAGCGAAGCGCAGAGTGGAGTACAGGTAACTCGGGCAACAGGTTTTGATTGTTTTTGCCAGCATCAAAAGCAGTCGAGAGTTTAGATGATCCTGGAGACTACAGCCATAGATCGAATGAGCATACGGCGAAATGAAGTCATATCGGCTGAGGCTGAACACAAATCTGTAAAGGCTGCATATTCTTTTGACGACTCGGCCACAGGAACCTGCCAAAAAGCAGATTTAATATCCAGAGAAGGCATATACCTAGCTTCTCTAGACGATCGAGAATAGCAGAAACATATGGGAGCGGATATGTGTCTTTATCTGTCACCTTGTTGAGTTTCCGGTAGTCGACACAGAACCGATCCGTCCTTCTTGCGGATCGTAACGACTGGCGATGGCCATTCACTACACGAAGGTTCTACTACTCCTTCAGCATCTTGTCTAGTTCTTCATCCATTATCTTTTTCAATGCAGGTGATAACGGGTAGTAGCACAGTAATTACAGGTTCAACTTCGTTTGCACATCCTAGCCCAGTATCCATTTTATTCTTGGCTTTTTGCAAAAGTGAATCTAATTTTTCTTTTTGTTCCAAAAACAACATAGATTTATCATGTAGTGAAGCTAGGTTAGTAGGATTGAAATTGTTTGTAAAGGTCCAACTATCGTCACTCAAATTAGCTGAAATTCTCATAGCTTTCCAAAAATCGGTCCCCAAAATTATAGTAATCGCTAAGTCTGGAACAATCAGTATATTCAGAGCCTTCACCGAACCTTCTAATCCTAATGGAAGGTTGACCTTTCCTATTACTTCGACGCTATCTCCGTTCGCTAACGTCACTGTCTGTACCGCAGAAATATCCGTATTTATATCCAACTTCTTAATTTTTTTCCAACTTTCTCCCCCCTAGTATTGTTCGTGTTGCTCCTGAATCCAGCAAACCTAACATTTCTATACCGTAAATGGAGACTTTAAGATAAGGACGCCAATCGTCCTTTAGATGATGAAATACGTAAGCGAGTAATACGGAAATTTTTTCTTGAGAATATTCAGATAATTCTATGTCCTTTTTATTCGTTGCGGCCGTGATTTGCCCCGAACTCAACCTGAAATCCACGGTGGCATAACCCCGGAAAATATTGTTAGGGTTATGCTACAGAGTGAGGAGGAGTGGGCGAGGGTTGCCTCCTTTGTGGAGGCAAAAGGAGAGGGACGCTAGTGTTATGCGCCTGGCGGGGCGTGGGATTGGCGTTCCTCCTGGGGAAGGGGGGGTTGGTAGGGAGGGGCACTGACCTGCCGTGCCGGACTTGCATCGCTCCCCTCTGGAGCCTAGCTTG
>QYTT01083202.1:12084-23405 GCA_006980735.1 Dasypogon diadema
AATACGTAAGCGAGTAATACGGAAATTTTTTCTTAAGAATATTCAGATAATTCTATGTCCTTTTTATTCGTTGCGGCCGTGATTTGCCCCGAACTCAACCTGAAATCCACGCTGGCATAACCCCGGAAAATATTGTTAGGGTTATGCTACAGAGAGAGGAGCAGTGGGCGAGGGTTGCCTCCTTTGTGGAGGCGATCCTCAAGCAAAAGGAGAGGGACGCTAGTGTTATGCGCCTGGCTATGCTTCCAGGAGAAGCGGGGGGCTAGCGCCCCTCTCAACGTCCTGCGATGGACTGGGGGGCTTGGAGAACCCAAACAAAGGGCCGCTGCCCCGAAGTAATGTCTAACGACGGTTCCGGTGTGGTGGCCAGATGACAGGGAGGGTGGGTTTAGCCGATAGACCCGTATTGTGGGGAGTCCGGCACACGGAGGGCAAGTCCTCCTAGGGTGCGTAACGTATTCCTCCCCTCCGCCCCAAAAAAAATACCGTAAATGGAGACTTTAAGATAAGGACGCGAATCGTCCTTTAGATGATGAAATACGTAAGCAAGTAATACGGAAATCTTTTCTTGAGAATATTCAGATAATTCTACGTCCTTTTTATTCGTTGCGGCCGTGATTTGCCCCGAACTCAACCTGCCACCTTCTGTTGAGTACCATTTTCGTTTCCCGATCCTTGTTTGTTATTCTGGTTACCGTTTGAATAATTTAGACTACACCTCGAACAATTAGCCTTAAATACACCGGGAGCTCCACACCCAAAACACCTACGCTTAACTAGAAATGAATTCAAAGATTCATTTGCGTCTTCCGAGAACTTCACATTCCGTTTATGAATTGGAGCGAAGTGTTTAACGCCGTGGACAAAGTTTTCGTAAGGATCGTCATCAACAGAACTATCATCTTTCCAAAGAGTCTCCCCCACAGCTTTCGCGACCAAGGATCCGCAAGCTGCCTTAATCCTACCTTTTTCCTTAGTTTCTTCCTCGTTCCTGCGTACCATGCGTGCATGCCTACCAAAAGCCCACTCAATCTTTGTCTGAATCTTACGAAATTCGGAACTTTCGCCACCCCCTTCAAAAGCGGTTAACAATTTTGTGATCTCTTCAAAATTTTTATCTAATGCTCCCCTGTCCGTGTCAAAATCAAAGGAATGTGGATCTAATACAAGACATTTCTCAGTCTTTTCAGGATTTAGCGTCGCTCTAAACGTGGAACGCATTTCATCAACGGAACCACGCTGTAAGCCCGCGTATCTCAAGCTCGTACGAGAGTTCGTCTTGAGATAGTCTGTTTATATCCATGTTTTTTGGCATATTGGGGAAAGAATACAATCTCTACTAGATAATATTTACAATGATATTCTGCTTTAAAACACCGCTTACCAGGCAAAGTCAGGGTACAGGTGCTCAAACCGCAAACCCGGAAATCCTAGCAGAATATCCTGAACCGTAAATCAATGAAATTGTCCGTAAGGTTACTGTAGCACAACGTGGGAGAATGAAACACTAACGGTATTTATCCCGGAATCTCAAACACCAAACCAAAGCGCAACAGCGGGATCACAATCGAGATAACGCTAAATAGGTTGGAATGCTTAGAAAAGAATATAACACAATTTCTACACTTCCATACCAGCGAAATTTTAAAATATAATCTTCAATACAGACTTCAAAATTTGAAAATTTTCAACACAAAATTTCGACGCTTTTATGTCGAATATGATGAGAAAAATTGGTAATCACTTACGATGCCAAACTGATTCCACATTGCTTTTGTTACACTTCTACCCACATTGCGAGGTTTCCACGAAATCCACTAAGAGATGTAAAGTCAACCAATTTGTTTCGTTAATTTGGTTTTCCTACAATAAGCTGCTTTCACGACTACTAAAATGCATCTCCTTGAAATCCAACGATGTGCCAGGTATTAAACAGCTCTAGAAATTTTGCCAGGCAAAACACTCTGACTGTCGACTACTCCGGCAACCTTGAAAGCACCAAATTACTTGTGTCAGAATTTCACCGTCTTTATGTATCGGCCGCCTGCTTTAAATCCATCCCGGTTGAGCCCCCATTTTGTGGGATCCCGGGTAAAAGTGAAAACCCCGATCAGAACACAAATTACACAAGTAGTACACAAATTGCTTTACTGGTTTACACGCTGTTTGGTGGTTAGAAATTAACGATGGGGATGGATTTTCTTGCAGCAGATGGCCAAATCCCACGTATATATATTCGCTTGTTATAATCTCTGGAACTTAGACACCTTCCGCTTTAACCGGTTCGGTTCCCCGTGGGCCCCGTGTAACTAACACACCACCCAGCTAGAACAACCCGTCGACATTCACCCACAGGACTGTGGCGGAGGACTGTTGAGCTGAATCGCCGACAGTCGTCACCCCTTGCTGCCATAAATTCCACAAGTCTGAGAGACGAGTAACTCTTGCCCCCTGTGTCAAGCGCCGGTAGATTTGAATGACTGTACGGCCTACACCGGGGCAGTGCCGAAAAGATATAACACCCGGCAGGCGAATAAAAACGGTAATCCGCCGGGAAATTCGCAACTTAGCCTCGAGTTCAGGAACGACCGATTTCGGCCCTAGCCGAACTACTTACTCGGACAAAGGAAGCTCACGGCTCCTTTGCTAAACTCAAACATCTGTCCTCTTCTCCGTTGTTGGTGAGTCCAGACTTCACCAAGTCCTTCATTATCCAGTGTGACGCCAGTCAGCATGGTGTAGGTGGAGTGTTGCTGTAGCTTGACGACGAACAACAAGAACGCCCGTTTGCCTACGTATGGCAGAAATTGAGTTCCACCCAGCGGAATTATTCAGTCCCCGAGCTAGAGCGCCTGGCGGTGATGCTAAGTATGCAAAACTTCCGCCCTTAAGTAGAGCTAATGCCATTTAAAATCGTGACAGACCATTCGAGCTTGAAATGGCTCATGACACAAAAGGACCTGTCCGGAAGATTAGCCCGGTGGAGTCTGAAGCTTCAACGGTTCGACTTCACCATTGAATACCGCAAGGGAAGCCTGAACGTGGTACCTGACACCTTGTCACGGGTCGAATGCCACGCCCTCTCCACCCCTGAAGAACCTCTACCTCAAATAGATCTCAACTCACCGAATTTCGCGGCAGCGGAGTATGAGGAACTACGTCAAAGGGTAAAGAAGGAAGGGTACAAGTTGGCAAATCTCGTTGAGCGAAATGGCTACGTATATATCCAAACGCAACCACGGACAGGTGACCCCCGCAAGAGGAAGAAGCGTGAAAGCTTTGGATTCCACGTGGCATAGTCAAAGCGGTAATCTCGGTGGCGCATGGCCCACCACAGTCGTCACATGTAAGCATTGGTAAAACTCTAGAAAAAATTCGCCGACACTTCTACTGGCCTCGTATGACTGCAGACGTACGCGAATACGTGTTAGCCTGGGATACATGCAAAGAGGTCATAGGATAGGATCTCTACCGTAATCTGAAAGGCAATGGTTACGCCTCTACATGGATTTACTTGGTCCATATACCCGGTCGAAGGAAGAGGAAACGTTTGCATTTTCATAGTCCTGGATCACTTCGTGAAGTTCCAGTAATAAAGCCCCTCAAGAAAGCCTGTGCTTCAGCAGTAGTCAGTTATCGAAAAGGAAATTTTTCATGTGTTTGGATTCCTCGAGACGATCGTATCAGACAACGGTGCTCCATTCTGATTAGCGCAATTCAGTTAACTAATGGAAAGGTATGGAGTTTAACACATCAAGACTGCCGTGTATTCGCCGCAAGCCAATGCGTCGAAACGAGTGAATCGATCCATCCTCGCAGGAATTCGCGCTTATGCGCAGAACGAACATAACAGGTGGGACGAAGAGCTAAATAGTATTGCGAGTTCCCTCTGCAGCTCAGTTCACCAAGCCACCGAATTCTCTCCGTGTAAAATGTTGTTTGGGCTGCAAATGATTGAGCACGGTTACAGCTATGATCCGTTAAGACGATTGCATGGACTACAAGAACTCCTGGAGATTGATTGCGCCGACAAACTAAAATTGATTCGCGAACAAGCCCAAGAAAACATGAGCAAGGCCTTGCAGCAGAGCAGCAAAACATACAACCTACGGGCCAAGCCCGTGGAGTTCAATGTAGGGCAAAAAGTATTCATGAGGAACTTCCAATTGAGCAATTTCGAGAAGCAAACCAAATCCCAAATCAGGTCTCGAAAGGGTCACGCATCGGAGGAGCTGGGTAACCTCATGCCAAGGACATCCGGGCGTAATAGATTAGGTTAACCTCTACGCAAGTCACCTCCCCCCCCCCCTCTAATCCTTTATTCGATAGCCATAATAAGGCATCCGGGTCAGTAATGGCTAACCAATGGAATATTTAAGAACCGCTTGTGCCCTCTTCCCAGCGGTTGGTATTCCCGCTTGAATTCCCGTCCGCTGGACTATTTATCTCCCCACCTTTTACTCCCCTACCTTTCCCTTTTCCCTTTCCCGGGAACTTGCTTGCGAAGTTACCTGACCTGGGATCCACAGCGGCCCCGGAGCCTTCTGCTTTGGGGATTGCTGCTGTTAAACGTTTTAAGATTTTCTTTGTTCAATGCCTTTCTTTTCTACCTACTGACGACTGTTTGCTTGGCCTCTGTTTCCAGGCCACGCACGATGAGGAACCTTATCTTTAAAACTTCGGGCTTGTCCACTACACCTTCTTCACGTCAATTGTCCCAGACTAACGAAAATTGTACGAGTTTCTTGTCACCAATAAACCTTTCCACCTAATTTTTGGCAAGAAGAAATCTCGAGTCTATAAAAGCCGTGCCTGCGCTTCATTCAGGGATCCCATCTTAAGTTGACGGCTCCCAATTTTAATTAGGGCCTGTCCTGATCAGGGTAACACCCATCTCTGCTCGCAGAGGAGGGTCGTGGATGCCAAGGATGACGGCTCGCTCGCGGGCGGCAATCCCTGCTATAAACCCCATGTGCTCAACCTGGCGGACCTGCCCGCCAGATACATACATAGTATAACTGGCAAAGGAGGAGGAGATGCAGGTACCACACGTATACCTGCATGGCAGGCACCGTGGATGTTTCTTTCGCAAAACAACGCTAACCAAAATCTCCTCCTTTCCCCTCTGACCCCTATTCTGTAGCCCTAATAATGCATGCGGAACGCTTCACGGCTAAACAAGGGCACCTAAAGCCCGCTTAGGCCTTCCTTCCCTAGCGGGTGATGCTCTATATGCCGTCAGCCTTTAATTGGAGCATAAGGCTTCCCCCCTAAATCACCGTTCGTTTTATTTGCCCCTCCCCCCCCTGATGATCATTCCCTTCCACATGGTAGCCCGACTATCGGGAATTTCAGAAAAGCTGACAGCTCTTTTATTTAGGCGAAGGAATATGAGGAACACACATGGAAGGGGGTGCATAGCCCGCAGAACCCGGCCACTTGGGTCTACGCCTCGTACACGCCGAGACGCGTGTCCGCAGCGTGGTCCGTATGGGTCAGGGCAAGGCCTCATTCGCTTGCGAAAATGTCTCGGACGCCAAGTGCGAAACCTCCCCGGAAGTCTAGAGCTCCCCATACCCTTCCCCGCACACTTTTCGACTCTCTGCTGATTTGCGGCAATGTATACACTCTTATGTTCTTCGCACGTTTCCTTCCTCCTTCCCTTCGGTCACTGCGATGTTGAGTCCGTGGCTATCCACAGAGTCCAGCAGTGACCTTCTTGTCCTTTCGATCACCGAGGTGTTGGAACGGCGATAATCTCGCAGATTCCAGTGGTGACCCTCCTTTCCTTTTGGTCATTGCGGTGCAGAGACTGTGGTCCGCCCACAGAGTCTGGCGGTGACTTCTCCTTTCGCTCACGAGGTGTTGGGACCACGATAGTTGCGCAAAGTCCATCGGTGGTCCTACTTTCCTTCCATCCTTCGGACCAAGTACTCTCGCGGCAAAGCTGGAAAAAATGGGTTAACTCAGCCATTTTCACTGATCAGGGCGATGTTCGGAGCTCAGCCAAAAATTTAAGTCAAGGTGAATTCATGGAGAACATAAAATCACCACATCTCAAAAACAAAGCAGAATTCGGCCCGCAGTCATATAAAGTTTTCGACCGCATTTATGTCTACTATCAGCCCTTTGAATTTGTACCATCAATTCCGGATCACCCTCCGACATTTCGACATCTGTATCTATGATATGGAATTTATAGTAGCTGTTAAATTCCGCTTCGTATAGATTTTTTGTAAAAATTTTCCAAAGGTTTTTAGAAGGTTAGGAGTAGAATTAAGATAGACCAATAGCATTGATACTGGAATGGTTTTGTTTGAATTATAAGGACAATTTAATATGACGCTGTAAGTTTCCTTTATGCTCGCTGACCCCCTTTAAGTTTTCCTCCCTTCTTGCAGAATGTTTCGTTTTTCAGCATGTAGCTAGGTAACGCCGGGCCACGAGACGTCACAGGGTGGATAGGGTATGGCCAAGGAGGAGTCACTGTCATCGGACTCTCTCCACCGCTAAGCAGGTAGGAGGGCGGAGCCCCGCACTAGGCTTCTTTTCTCCCCTTCATTTTTCTATATTTCTGTTTTGTTATTCCTTTTCTGCTCGCTTCACCCTTTTCTTCCTTCTTCTTCCGTTGTTCTCCCTTCCATCCATCCTTCTTCTGACGGCACGATTCCTTTTTTTGAAAATGGGCATTCTGAGGAGGCGGCGGTTTATCTGAACCTACCCCACATCCCCGCAAGCTAGCCAACAAGCGTGCCGGCCGCCATCAGCCCCTCGGAAGTATTTGGGCCGGGGCATTCAGGGAGCAACTGGGCTAGGCTTGGAGTCTCCAGGAGCAAGCTCTCAAGGAAGACTACGACATGAATGCTAGCCTCTCATTAGGGCGAGGTCCATGGTGGGGTTTCCTGGGGGTGAGGGCTCCTCTTGGCCTTCACCAGTCTCTCGTTAGGGCCGAGTGACAAGTCAAGAGGAATACTCTCGTGCCTCCTGAGAGATCTCCCGGCTGGTTCAGTCTAGAGAATGAGGCTCACTTGACTCTCAGCTCTGGCCTGCACAGTCAGCTCCCTAAAGCCCAGATGCCACCACACTCCCACACCTAGTCCCATTACATAATGTAACCCTAGATAGAAATGCTTATGCACATTCTGTTGCACTTTCTAAATCAAGCATTGATTGCTTCACTGGGTCAGAAAACTAAGAACTTGTTCAAGTTTCGAAGGTAGCAAGGCAGAAGCACAAAAGTTTTGCTCACAATTGTAGGTTTACGTCCGGCTTTTGACCTAATATAAGCGGTGTGGACCTGAGCTGGGGATCGTAGCATGGAAAGCTCGGTGAGTTTGATTCAAGCCGTGTTTCGCGCAGTTAGTTCACGCGAAATTGAAAAGTATTCTGAGTGAGTTCGTTCGGAAAATAAAGACTTGTGTAAAAGAGCTCTTGTGTCTCAATAAATTCCCCGATACTCATCACCATTCTCTTTTTATTTTATTGCTTATTTTGTTGGGTGTGTGTGTGCCAGATTTTTCGCTTGGCCAGAAACATTTCCAAATAAGAGAAGGGGTGCCTTTACACAGCTTTTTTACACTTTTAAAGAAAATTTCTTGAATTTTTACCTAAATTGAGGGAGCACCATAACAAACTTCATGATGAATTTACTAACTCCTTTGATATGTTTTGTAATTTTCGAAAAAGGACTAAACTCAAAGAGAACAAATAACAAAAATTATACGAATTAACGTAAAATATTAATGACTTTTATTTAGATATCTTCCTAACGGTAAAAAATTCGTTTACAAGCTACTAATGAAAAATATGAAACTATTGAGAATCACTTGAACTGGAGCTAGAACTATCAGTAGACATAACCTCAACATCATCTTGCGAAGCTTCTTTATGCGCTCTAGTGTCTAGTGTAACTGAACTTCCCGATCCCATAGACATATGCAATTCTCCTAATTGCCAAGCAAATTGATTTTGTGCCGACGAAGGAACTTCTCCACTTGTATTACGATGAATTTCATTTAAATTGTTCTGATGTGACGCGGCATTACCATTAATACTCAGATCAGATTTCCCAAGAAATCCTACTCGCATTTCTATGTCAGTCGGGTAAGGTCGTCGTAAATCACCTTGGGTCCATGATAATGGAGCACATACAGCATTGGATGCACTTATACGATGCGCATATTTTATTAGTTCCTCTGAAGATACTGGCCTCTTATTTGCTCGAGATATACTGGCAAGTTTCTGTCTAGCTTGAAATAAAGCAGTGGATAAAATATGCTCAGCTTCTTTAAGTTGCTTTTGCAACTTCTGAATTTCTCGATCCTGAAAAATAAGTAGTGATTAAATTTACATTATATAAACTTTATTAAATGTAATACTTATGTATTAATTGTTGGGTTAATTGGCCTAGTAAGGGTTGTCAATTTCTTAGTTCGCAAAAGTAATAATTTATAAAACAAAATTTATCCACGTGCGAGTAAATTTTACTAATTTATTCATTGGAATATTTTGTATATGCAATTTTCATTGAATAAAAGACATGTGCATGTAAGCCAATTACGCTTTAATAATTTATAAGGTAAAACGCTGTATATGTTACTGTTTTCATGCAAGGTTTAAGTCGAATTGAACTCGAGTGGCCATGGAAACTCGCACTGAGTTGAGTTTCGTTAAATCTAACTCAGAGTTGAGCTGAGTTGAGCTGTAAATGTCATTTTTATGTATTTTCAATAGTTGAGGAGATAAGTATATTAAAATTAATGGATGGAAAATATATAAGAAAAGATGCTATAATTGAAGGGAAGGAAAAATGTAATAAATAATTATGTAGTGAATTGTCCACGCCTACTTATTCTTACATATCCGCAGCTGATCTTCAAATCTGCAGGTGATTCTACTATCGGCAACCTGTGGATGCACCTTTTAGCATCACATCAATAGCGAGAAAAAAACTTTTAAACATATATAATTATAAATAAACAGATGCAGATGAATTATACGTTAAAATAATATTTGTAATAATTTTAGTGACCTTTGTATTGAACAATTTTGTCCTGCCTTTCGTTTTAGAATAGACAAGCCAGTGTTAAATAAAAATACTATAGATTTAATAAAGCAAGTCTGTAAAGGGTTTGCCCACTGGCGAAAGGATTTCCGAATTATTGTGTGGATATCAAGAGATTTTTTACTCTCTACTAAAGGATATGTAGTTTATTTGTCAGCATGATAAATATTTTTTGGCATTACAAGTTTGTTTAGTTTTAGAACTAGTTTGTTTAGTTTGAAGAACGTGTTGAAGTTGACCCATTTCCATTTAATAAGGTATATGCTTATCAAATTTCAAATCTCCAGTTTAAAGCTTTCTAGACAAACAGACGGACAGACAAACGGACAGAAAGACGGTCATCTAAACGATTTCTTTTCTGCATTTAGGATATAAAAATTGTTACTTCCAACCGCCGCACACAGGGGCCAAATGCATGAATTCTTGGCATTAATTTAAAAAAAAAAAATGAACAGTATGGCAACATTACAAAATGCAAAATGTTAGGAGAATAGCCCTGGCACACAACACACACGCACGCATCACAATGCAAGACATCTTCCCGCTACGGCACTAGTCGAAACTTGTGAGTGCATCGCAGCCGACAACACTGTTTAGTGGTTCAAGATAATATTATTACTTTAATATGGAGTTATCATCCAAAGGTTAGTCAAACATTTTCTTAAGTAATATTTGTTGTATTACATTAGATATTTTTTTAAATTAATATTTAAAATAGGGGTATTTAAAATATTATTTTTTGCCTAAATATTTCTTTTCGTAAAGTTTTACTGTGTTTTTTATTAATTTTCTTATCAAAAGCTAACTAAAATAATTTATGCCAAGAATTCAGGCATTTGGCCTCTGTGTGCGCCATATTTGATCCGCCATTTTGAATTCTTAAAATTTAGTATCAAATTCGTAATCAGCAATCCCAAATACTTATATATACGCCATATCGCGAATATTTCATTCACAATTAGAAAATCTTGTCCGCGTAATTGGTTCCGCCATTTCGAATTTCAAAAGTCCGACTCCAGATTCAAAATCAGCAACCTCGAAAACGTATATATACGCATTTTCATGGCGATCGCAGGTTTGCCTGATTGCTCAAAGCCATAATACCTTTTTATACCCTAGATGTAGGGTAATATAGCTTTAAGCAAACGTTTGTAACACGTAAAAATAATCATAATATACAGAAAAAAACCGTTAAGGTACCGGGTTCTAGTAATGAAAACACTTCCTTTTGACAATAAACATTATTGCTACTACTAGAGAACAATTTTGATGTCGATACTTAGCGTAGCCGCACCAACCCGTGAGGAGTGAAAATTGATCACACGCACAAGCTTTTCGACTTGAGATAAGCGTAATTTTACACAGGTAAGTGGAATTTTGTGCAGGCAATGACTTAATCATGGAAACGAGTGTGGGAAATACAAGGTAAGAAGTAAAATGATATTTGGAAAATGTGTGAAACGTTGAAATTAACGTAAAAGTGAAAGGTAAGCTAAAGATGGGATTTAGGGCAGGTGGTCACGTGTAGGAAACATACTATTTAGGATTGGTGGTCACATGTAGCGAACATAACACCTTCCCCTTTGGAAAAGAAAATTGATGAGGGAAGGTGAAATCAATTTTTCAAATTAAATTCTATGTCTTGCAAATTTGATTGTTTTCACTTCTTTGTAGGTTTACAAGTTCTTTCTAATTGAATTTGCGGTTGCATATTTTCAGACTATTCTTCTTCTTCTCTCGGTTTCGTGTAACTCATCACAATTGATTGGGCTTTTGTCTTATTTTTTGCCCAAAATGCATTTACATTTTTTATTCCACAATTATTTCCTTGTTTCTTTTTTAAAATATTTTTATGAACATTATATAAATACATTTATTTATTTAGTTTATCTAAATTATGTGATACAACCTTTAAAACATCTAATTTAATATTAGTCAGAGACAGTGGGCACAACTGCATATATTCATGCGATCTGCTTAGCTTTCCCTTAACACGGCAATCATCTTCAATTATGGAATTGAATTGAAATTACAGATTGGAATTCCGGGGAGATAATATAGTTTGGAAGTATTTTTATTGATTCCATGTAAACTTCGCAAGAAATATTTAACGTTAGAATATTATTACCTCCATACTTGTTCAAGATCTTCGCAAAGTATAGTTAATGGTTTTGGCTTCGATGTTATAATTACACTGCTCTACAAAATTCAAACTATTTTTTTGTCACACGAAAACTTATATCAAATTTTGAATGTA
>QYTT01083204.1:0-25033 GCA_006980735.1 Dasypogon diadema
CAGGGGTGGCCAAACTTTGTCCCGACAAGAGCCGAAAATCTTAAACTCAGAATTTCGAGAGCCTCACTTAGACAAATGTTTGAACTATGTAATATTCAAACTCCAGGATCTTTATTTTCATTTGTAATTTATTTTAAAAAATATATTTATATGCATTAAAAGTACTTATAGAAAATTTTTATTTTTTATTTGTAAATGAACTTGTTGTATGTATTTGTATCTTGGCCGCGAATCGCTGAAAATCTGGCTCATAACTCGTTAGTGCCGTACGAATAAGATCAGTTAAATGTTCATTTGTTAGCTGAGAACGGTGCTTCGATTTAATAAATTTCATTGTTGAATATAAGGATTCACAACAATACGTTGTACCAAATATTGAAATCAATTTACACGCTGCATCCTTTAAAAGAGGATATTTTGATTCAGGTACAAATTTCCAAAATTCTATTGGAGATTGTGATAATTTATGGTGCATCTTTAATCCCAGGTCCTCCTGAATTTCTATTAATTCCATCTCTCCGGTTGGTTTATCAGACAACAAATACTTAGGAAATGTGAAGTCGTCACTAATTATATCAATTTGAAATGGATTCACAAGAAAATTGATGCAAGATTTAAATTTTTTTAAATCTTCAAACCTTAGTTCGAAATTGTCCATCAATTTCTGTAACTTGTCTTGATATTCTTGAAGCTTTGTATCTTCGATTTGTGATTTTTTAGTTTTCAGCCGGGGAAAGTGACTGAAGTTTTTTGTCGTCAAATCGTGTTTAAATAGTAGTATTTTTTTTTTGAAAACTGAAAATTGTTTGAGTAAGGTCAGCAATAGTTTTCTGCTTACCTTGTAATTCTAAGTTGAGTGATTGTAAATGTTCCATGATGTCAGTCAAAAACATTAAATCCTGTATCCAATAATCGTCTTCCAATTGCGGATAGTGCTTTTCCTTTTCTTTAATAAAATTAGTGATAGGGCCGATTAAGCTAACGAAGCGGCTCAAGACATTATAGGTGGATAACCATCTCACGAGGGAATAAAAAGGTATGTCATTGGGATGATCTTCGAGATCCAGCTCTTCAAGAAAATTTTTGAATTGGCGATGGTTCTTTGAATTTGTTCGAAGGTAATTGACTATGTGTAAAACGATTTTCATTACATTTTCATATTTAAAGAATTTTGCTATCAGATTTTCGCGGTGGATAATGCAATGAATAGGTAGAAAATCTGGAATTTTGGGATCGCTTTTTAAAAGACCGACAAGACCTATATACCTTATAAGATTTTCTAGAGATATACCAGTTCTCGATATAATTAAATCAAGTGCATTCTTGATATCGATCCCGCGAGTGGTATCTTTGAGCGGTACTAAATCTAGCAATTCTTCATTAACTGTCACATCTGCAGACACATATCGAATAAATACCGCTAATTGCGGAATATCTTGAATATCCGTAGATTCGTCAAGAGCTAAACTGAAAGCTACACTCTTTTTTATACTTTTTATAAGCTGTTCTACACAATCTTTACTGATTTCAGTAATACGTCATTCAGTTGTATGACGTGAAATTGGAATTTGCGAGATTAACCTTAATAGTTTTGTATTATTGCGATCCAAAATCTTTACAACTTCCTCAATATTCTTCTTTATAAATTCTCCCTCCGTATATGGACGTTTAGCACGAGCAATATTCCAAGATATAGCAAAACTAGCCTCAGTCGCAGTATTATTTTCTTTAACAAATGAAGACAATAAATTCTGCTGACCACGTAGCCCAGACGTTAAAGATTTTAGTTTGTTGGTCCTTATGATCGAATTATGCGGATATTCGACAATAAACTTGCCAGGATTTTGTTCGTGGTGCCGTTTTAAGTTACTTGCTTTATATTGAGCGAGTGGTTGATTGCAAATAAGGCACAATGGTTTTCCATTTCGATCGATGAAGGCATAATCTTCTTCCCATTCAGATCTGAAGCTTCGATTTTCATCTTCATATCTTCTTTTCTTGTTTTCTGACGTCATATTAATAAAATAGTAGGTATCTAAAATCGAATGATTTCGTTTAAAATAGACTTCCTAAATATTGTGGGAAAATTACGTTAACGCTTAACTATTAGAAAAAGAAACGAGTGATTGATTGCAAATAAGGCACAATGGTTTTCTATTTCGATCGATGAAGGTATAATCTTCCCATTCAGATCTGAAGCTTCGATTTTCATCTTCTTTTTTGATTTCTGACGTCGTATTCATAAAATAATAGGTATCTAAAATCGTATGGTTTCGCTTAAAATAGGCTTATTAAAATATTGTAGAAAAAATTACCTTAACGCTCAACTATTACAAAAAGATAACTGGACGATTTTCACACAACTAACAATAAGCTTAATGTTGGTTTGAAATCAGAAACGCAGTAAGAAACTGAACAAAATATTTTTAAGTTTTAACACGTTCAGTTGCAGTAGGCAGATTGTCAAAATGTAACGTCATCTGATATGACAGTTCATAAAAAGAATAAATTTTATGATAAATTTGTACTAGATTGCTGAAATTTTTCAGCAATTCATCGGATTATGTAATATTGTTATTTTTTACTTTTCGCATTAAAAAATTTGTTTGTGTTTATGATACTTTTTCGGTCTTGGCTAGAGCCGCACTGAAGACGTAGGAGAGCCGCATGCGGCTCGCGAGCCGCAGTTTGGCCACGTATGCTATATAAGATCTCTAAAATTTTCTATATATATAAAATATTACGTTCTTCTTTCTTTTACATAAAATTTCACGTTTTTTTATGTACAAGTGTGCAAGGTACAAAGAAAAGGGGGGAGATCTGTTGGTTTTCAGGTGATTTTAGCCAATTCTACGGCCCTGTCGGCGAGGCACGGTAGGGATGCGCATCCTTCGTCTCTTAGTTGGGGGGTTGTTGTTTGAGTTTTTGCATACAGTGTTGCGTTCCCCGATCACCCCAGTTCTTCTACCTTCCCTAAGGGATAAATGTCATAGATTCGAGCTTTGAATAATTTACTCACTTTTTTTGGATACTGTATAAATAGATGATTATTACCTTTACCACATGTAATTTTAGGTGGACTAACTTCAATTAGGACATTATTAGTTCCATTGTTGAAATGTATGAATTCCGGATAGACTAACGAGTGCTTAAAAAAAAACCTAAATTCTTGTGTTCGCGATTCTGTAGCCATAAAAAAAATTACTTTGTAAACGCCGTTTTTAGTTATGAATAAAGGTAAGGTCATGACGAACCAGGGGTGAGTTTCTTTCTTGATCTCCTTCCCTCGCTCGTTTTCTCTCTCTCACCATACAGGGCGGCTTCAGCGTTGGGTGGGCCTCCCCTTGTGATGGGTTGAGGCCTCGGTGAGTTTTTCTCCTCGGTGAGGAATCGTAGGGCATCCTGAGCGAACATTCGGGCCACCAGGATGCGTGGGTGGTTGGGGCATGGCCCAAATGGTGAGTCGACGCCACCAGACTCACCTCGACGCGAGCAGGTAGGAGCGCGGACCCTCACGCCACCAGGTCCGCCCCTTTCCCTTTTTGGTTTTTTTTTTTAAATTTTTTTTTCTTTCAGGTTTTCTCCTTTTTCCTTTTCCTCCCTTTCCCAATCCTCTCCCTTTTTAAGATTGCGGCATGATTTTTCTGTCTGCGGGGATTACGGGGCAGGCGGCGGCTTTTGGGATAAACCCACCCCACACTCTCCGCGAAGCCTAACCGCACCAGCATGCCGCTCCGCCTTCGTGCCTGTCTCCGTCGTGTCTCTGGGCTAGCTCATCCTAGAGCATGAGGATCGTTTGAGTCCTCCGCTCTGGCCTTCACGGCCTTGAGCTAGTCCAGAGCACAGTTCCATCTTCGGCTGTTTCTGAAGCCATGCCGTTTTTTTTTTTTCAGGCTGCCTTTCGGCAGCCTTACACCTTCCCTGCAACAGAGGTCCCTTACCTACCGCGCGGCCGAGAAGGCTACATCCGGAAAAATACGCTATAGCCAAAGAGGAATTCGAAACCATGGTCAGACTTGGCATCTGTCGACCTTCCGCGTCCTCTGTCGCCTCGCCCTTGCACATGGTTCCCAAAAAGGATTCCAGTTGGCGTCCCTGTGGTGATTACCGGCAACTTAATGCCGTTACCGAATTCAATAAATATCCTCCCCCAAATATCCAAGATTTTACAACACATTTACACGGTTGCGAAATCTTCTCAAAAATTGATCTCGTTCGAGCCTACCACCAAATCCCGGTAGCCACAGAGGACATTTATAAAACAGCAGCAATTACCCCTTTCGGACTATTCGAGTTTTTAAGAATGCCATTCGGGGTTAAAAATGAAACCCAAACGTTTCAACGCTTCATAAATAAAGCAGTATCGGGGCTTGATTTTGTATTTTGTTACGTCGACGACATCCTTGTCGGTAGCAAAACTCCAAGCCAACACAAGGAACATTTACGTCTGCTTTTTACACGACTACAAGAACACGGTATTAACATTAATCCTGCAAAGTGTCTGCTGGGTCAAAAGGAACTCGACTACTTAGGACATAAAATTACTAAAAACGGTACACTACCCTGCGAGAGCAAAATTAAAGCAATTTCTGATTATCGTCAGCCTACTACTAAAAAAGCCTACAACGTTTTTTAGGGATGGCCAATTTCTATCATCGTTTCATTCCGCGTTTCTCCGCACTGGCCAGCCCCTTATACGAGCTAATCAAACAAACTGATTCAAGTAAAAATCAGCTAACAAAATTCGAATGGAACCCAAACCACAAAAAATCCTTCAATCAAATTAAATCCAAATTAAACCGAAAAATTAGAACCGAGAAAAATTAGACCGAGAGTTATTGGCACTCTATCTAGCTATCAAACATTACAGATACTTTCTGGAAGGCAAAAGCTTCACCGTATTCACGGACCACAAACCGCTCACTAAGGCCATTGGGTCAAAGGCAGAAAAATCCCCACGCCAAGCAGATCAGTTGTCGTTCATCTCAGAATTTACAAACGACATTAGATACGTTAAAGGGTCTCAAAACGTGGTTTCCGATGTGCTCTCAAGGGCGCATATCGACACAATTCAAAACACGCAAAAGGTAGACCTTCAGACGCTAAATCAAGAACAGCAGACTGATGAGGAATTACAAACGATCTTATCTGGCATCAAGGAAAACAAATCTTTTTCCTTTGCCATTAAGAAAATCCGTATACCGCTCGACATCCTCGACATTTGGTGTGAAACATCAACAGGCACCGACAGACCTTATGTACCAGAAAGACTCCGTCGTATCATTTTTGATACAATACACAATCTGTCACACCCAGGCATCAGATGCATCAACAAACTTGTCACTTCGAATTACTTCTGGCCAAAAATGAATAAAGACATAAATTTGTGGTCAAAAACATGCATCTCTTGCCAAAAATCAAAAGTCTTTCGTCATACAGTAACCCCCCATGGAAATTTTCATGTACCTTCCGGAAGATTTCAACACTTGCACATGGACATAGTCGGTCCTCTCCCCCCCTCTAATGGTTACATTTATTTACTTACTATCAAAGATCGCTTCTCACGCTGGGTTGAAGCAATACCAATTCGAAATATTGAAGCTAAGACCATTTGTAACGCTTTTAGCCATAACCGGGTCGCACGATACGGTATATGTCAAACGCTAACCACTGATCAAGGAACACAATTTGAATCCTTACTCTTCAGAGAATTATCAAACGTATTGAGATGTCACCGCATAAGAACTACAACCTATCATCCACAGTCGAATGGGTCCGTAGAAAGGTTCCACAGACGGTTGAAGGCGGCCATTCGGGCCTCCCCAAATCCAAAAAGTTGATATTTTAACTTACCTTGGATACTATTAGGACTTCGTTCAGCTTTGCTCGAAGATATAGGTTTCTCCCCAGCACAACTTCTCTACGGGCAATCTCTTCGCCTTCCTGGAGAATTTATTGCTAAACAAACATCACCTGACCTAAAACTCACGAATGCAATAGCCAAAGACTCAGAAAACAAAAAAACATTTTTTTACCCCAAAATGTCCAAAGTTGTTCACATGTGTTCATTAAGGATGCAATATATAAAGGAAGCTTGAACCCGTCATACACGGGTCCTCATAAAGTTTTATTTAGGAACAATAAAGTGTTGGAAGTGTTCGTAGATGGAAAAAAAGAGCATGTCAACATTGATAGAATTAAACCTGCTCACCTTTTGGATCCAAACATTTTCAATTCATTTCCTATCACAAGATTACAAACTAAGCCTAAGAATTCAAACCACTTACACGTAAAACAATTAAATAACACATGCATATGCATTTTTGGATTATTTATCAGTCATTTTTATCGTTAAAGCATGAATTAAATATTACCAAAGTCTTACTTCTTAGAACTTTCTGTTAAGGGGGAGTGATGTAACGGCCATCATTTTATCTACTGCGATTGCGGAATTTTGTGACTGTGACTCCAGACGTATGTTCTTTACACGTGATAAGGTAAGTCGAATTGAAATTCTAGGATTACATATCTTGGACATTTCTTGAAATTAAAGAATTCATTACTTGGAATTTTGTTGACCGGATTGTGGGAATATGCTTACGATATGTCTGTGGAGTTTCCGCGAATTTAAATTATAACTCTATGGGAAGGTATTGTAACACTGGCTGTTCTAAACCAGTTTCCCCCTTTAAAATACACAGGACAAAATTTCGCTCAAATCCGCCATCTTGGATTTTGTTCGATGACGTCATATCTACGTAAAAACGATAATAAACACTACAAAAACACTTAGAACACACTGACATTTAGGGCATTGGTAATGGAAAAACAGATAAGGTTCCAAAATCAGCCCGAAGTCAAATATTTGTATGTGTGGAGCTACGCTTATAAAAATGCTCGCAAAGGACCATGGGTAATTTACGCATTAGATCGATTCAGATTTAAGCGACGTATTTCACAGTGGGGTTTAATTTTAAGCCCCATTCTTTATCCGCTGCACACACACAAAATTTACTCTGAAAGATTTCATGTAAAACAAAAATAAAAAGTAAACAAATTTTCTAATTCTTTATATGCTGGATTACCATCTCACCCCGTTTTTAACAGGTCAACTTTCGCTTTCAAAAATAAAGTGCACCGATCTTATAACATTCCTCCCGTTTTCTTACTCCTTTTGGTTCGACTTTCAGCAGAATAAGTGATTGCGTCCACGTTATGCATACAAAGTATACCGTCTCTGCTGAACGATTTTACCCGCAATAAAAATATTTATCCCGACCCGAATTCGTTTTTTATTCATGCAACCCGTTTCTTTTCCATCATCTTCACCCACATTCGTGTCACTCACATCATCAAGTTCACCTCTTTTTACTGCTTCCTCATCATCGGCATCTCAATGACCCTCCTCCACCTCGCCTACATTCTCTCACCTCAGCTGGATGGCGAACGACGACCTGAAAAGCACGTGTTTTCTTCTTAGCTCAAATCGCATGCCAAAACAACAACACTGCGGCATGGCTTTTTTCTGTTGACAAAAGTTTTTTCTTTTCTTTTCTCCGTATGCAAAACAACCGGCTTTTTTCTTCGTTTACAAAAGTATGCAAAACAACCGACTTTTTCTCCGTTTTACCGTTTTTATCTTTCTCAAGCTGCTTATCCTCTCCTTCGCCCGATCATTCACAGGTACGATCAGTTTGCACCGCACGGCTTCCTGACTTTTTGCTCTTGTAATCAAAACCCGCCTATAACATACCTGCTTGCACCTACTACGCCTAGCCATCCTATCAACTGACCCCTTCAAAAATCAGTTTTTATCCCCCGTCCTTTCCACACACAACACCAGCTCTCTCCTTCCAAACAGCCACCTACAACAACACAGCTCGGCATCGACTCCGCTTTTTATTTCTACCTCCCAATGCATGGAAGAGGTACGTGTCTGTCCCATTCCCACCTCACCCACTTCTTATCAGGCGGTGGGAACCCCGAGGCAGTTGTCCCTTACGGACGTAATGTTAAAGTATAGGGAGGTGGAACTATTACTACTGGGGTACCATCTGCTATTAATAAAATCGTAGAGGAGTCTGGGATTTCCGTCAAATTTAGGGAGATCTTTAATAGCATCGGGGACTCTCAAGGAGTCAAAAACGTTTCTTACAATTCCTGCTGGATTTTGATTTGGAGGTGCAGCCTGAATTTGAGGATTTGCTGCTTGTTCAGGAATGTTTTGTGCGTTATTAACATTATCATTAGGCATTTCGCGATTATTAAAATTATTCGGTAAATTGTACGACAGTTTTTGTTCCACTACTCACTGATTCACTGGTATCAATTTCACTATCACTTTCTTCATTTATCTGGTTTAATTCTCTTGTGGGGATATTTATTAAGGTGCGAAGAATAACTTTTTTGTTATAAGGAGCCTTCTTCGGCCTACTTGTTTTATTTTTGTTAGTAAACAGAAAGTAAACATAAAGGAAATGGATTAAGGAAAAATATTCAGATACTTGACTTACAGGAAGATTGCAGAAATGATGAGTCTCATGTTCCTCTTCGATAGGCGATGCGGGTTGAAACCTTCAAGTCCTGGCAACTCCAATCGGCGATGTTCCTTCGTCGATACTTCTTGAACGATGATCCTTCGTTTGTTTGGTTGCTCTGATGATCACTTTCACTTTGACGTTGACTGTTTAGCCGAAAGTATCACAATTTGTCAAGAAACCGTTGACAAGCGATTTATTTCAAACGATAAGACGTCGCACAAAATTTTCGCGTACTTCCGAACTTTCTTTTTCTAACCAGGATAGGACTTGTCGCCTATCCTACCGACTGCGCCAATTACAATCTTTTTTTAATAACTTTGAAAAAAAAACAACTTTTTTATCAATAACTTTATTCAGGACTTTACTTCACAAAGGTAGGAAAAACATTGTTTTTCAGATTTAATTTTACTTGATTACTTGAAAGAAATATTCATGTTACATTTTCTTGCAATTGTATGGAAAGACACTTGATAAGCAAATTCGCAAGTAAATTTGAGGTCGATGCGACTATGCAACGTGACTGGTCATCCATGGGAAAAGGTCATCTGTGGGAATTTATCGTGGGAACGTGTAGGAACGTAACTCGCGCATCAAATTTCAAGAATTGAGTGCAGCACGAGACTTAGATATTGCTTTGCTTTGCTTTTTAGGCAATAAAGCGAAGAATTTATTGACCCTTGATTTAATTGTTGCCAAGAATATTTTCTTGGACTAAGCAGATATGCTTGGGTGTTTAAAGAATTTTCATGAAAATTTATGATATGTAAGGATTTTAGTTTTCTTGAGTGCAAGATAATTATGGGAAAATGCTCAGGAAAGTTTATATGGCTGGTCAAGGGAGCAGACTAGTTTATGAAATAGAGAGAATAATGACTTTTTGAATTATTTAGGGGAATTGTGCTGCTTATAACATATTGTTGTGTTAAGATTAATATTTTTACATGTACCACCCCGCAGTGTATGTGCCCAATACAGCAGAAATCTTTGCATAGATATGTCCATGCTTTCCATTTTCTCTCAACATATTGATGTTCTCTTCCCACAAATCTAGTAATAAAATATCATCCTTTTCGGTCCAGTTTTTTCTCTTTCTTTTTCTGGCCATTATTTAATGAAAGAATCTGACATTTGAGTCAGCTGATTGACTTTTGACTAAAAATGTAATAAACTTAGTACAAAAATCACAGTCGCTCCCTTACATTTTCTTCAGTGAGATCATAATCATTCAAAAATGTAGATCAGAGCAAATCATCATCATGAATAATCAGGGGATTATGAATGTTCAAAATTGGTTGACACACATACATCGTAGTGAATAATTAATACTAATTATAAATTAAGACTTGCTGTGTATCTAGGATATTTGTTTAATAACACAGATTGTCAAGTCCCTCGACCTAAAAAAGAAAAGTTTCTTCTTAAAATTTCTCCCTGACGATCTAAAAACAACTTACAAAATGAGATCCAACAAGCCGCTGCCCAAATTAATCGGGATAACTTCCCACAACTTCATGAAAACTGTCAAACACGACCGGATTTATCCATACTACCTCGAACGATTCCCTCATAGAACAACTAGTTCCTGTCAAATTCAAATAAGAAAAATTAGTTCAATTTAATTAAATTACCTCGAAGTAACACAAACGACGTTTCTATTTGACGTCTACCTAAACAGAAAACTTTCTTAAAAATTTTACTTTCAATGCAAATTTCAACAAAATGTAAACAAACATTTTGTTGCGAATCTCAATACTTACGCTTACAGAATCCTCTCAATTGTACTTGCTGCCAGCTGTAGCGTCATCGTCACGACCTGCAAATATTAGAATAATTAGGCTATATCATTAAAACAAACAAAAAATTACCTTTTTCCACGTTCCCTTTAAAATTTCAAGCAGCTGTCATCTGACAGCTGTCTCACTTTTCCCTCTAAGGGAATGTTCATTAAAGAAAGTTTAATACCATAGAGCACGCACATACAATGCTACCCCCACTCGGTCCTCATTTACCATGTACCTTTCGTAACATATAAATACAGCGATCAGAGGACCGAGTAGCATTGCGACTTGAGCATTCAGCATCGACGGATTTGAGGTCGAAGCGTCATAGGCAGTCTTGAGCCAATTTTTCAGAGGCAGTTTTGAGCCCATATCTACAGGCAGTTGTGAGGCAAGATTAAGCAGGCAGTTTTTGAAGCCGGCATTTGCTAGGGAGGTAATTGAATCCCATTCTTCTTCTTCAGGAGAATTGACCTGAAGCCGACTTGGGCTGTTTCCATTTATTTTTCCATTATTCTAATCATCTTTATTCTTTCTTACAGGTTAGTTCATTTTTTCATCATTGGATTTTTTATTTGGATTTTTCTTTTCGTCATCATTTTCATTATCATTTTCATTATTATTATCTTTTTTTTTGAAATTTTTCTTTCAATTGTTAATTTTTTTTGTTTATTTAATTTTAATTTGTTTTGGATTTTCATTTTCATTTGTTAAGTTTAAGCCTTTTTTTGTTTCTTTGAATTTAATAAAATTATTATTAAAATCCATATTTGTGTTGTAAATTGAACCGGCACCTTCCCCTTCTTCTGGTGAACTCTATCGTGAGTTTATACACAGATCTTTATCAAACAAATTACATATATTTTCACTAGGAAATTAAAAAGAAACTAGCAAGATACACTTATTTAAACAGAGCAATAGATCCCACTGCAAGTAAGTCAGTAACTGAACTTCCATAGTAGGTGGTACAATTACTAGCCGAGGAAGTTCTGTTTGGTAACCATCATATCTGCATACTGAAATTGTGAATTTTTCTTCCGATGCAAATACAGTGTCTCCAGATGTTACAGTGTTCAGACTTATTGCTAATTTGTATCATTGTTTGAAATCTTTCTGGTTATCTTGGTTGCTTTACCTTGCCATGACACATCATGTTTTAAGTTCTCACAGGACTGGTCGGATATCAGTTCCCAAAAGCTTACACCGTAGTCTGGGTCAATACACGTACCGGCAAGATACTGACATAACAGAAGAACCATATTGTCCTCCATTCGAACGGTGCTCTGATAGTCCATAATTGTGAATTCCATGGCCTACGTTACAATTGAGTTTGAATTTGAAGTATAAGGAATACCACTACATTTTGCATTGCTATCTAGGCTCCCAGCTACCATCTCAGTATGAGTGATTGAGGCGTTGACCTTGATATTGGAGAACACGTCCATTTTGTAATTTATATGTAGAATGGTGGTGTATCTGCATACGATTTTCCCGGCTGATCTCTTTCAAAAAGGTAGTCAATCATCCAGGAACTAGCGAAATGTGGCTAAACATTTCACAGTGGTGTACAGATTAGATAATGTTTATTTTACATTGATAAATATCTAATGTTGCGACTTCGCTGATTTGAAGAAGTTGAATATCTTCGTCTTCATGCTTAATTTATCTTTCATAAGTTGTGCAGGGAGCAACAAACAGTAGCGACAGGGTTGTTAAATTTATCCTTTCGTGCCCACAATCGTAAGCAATATTTGCGTTGGCATATATCACGTAAACAACTTGGAGTAATAATTGTATGAGTCGCATTATCGATGGAGTTCAAACATATTGAAGAATATTATAAATTAACGTTGACGCAGACGGTTAAGGTTAAAGACATGTATATTCATTTGTATATTTATATTATTTATTTATGTTAGCCTTAATCATATTGAGTTCTAATAATAAATATATATGTCTAATAGTGCTTAAATTTTAAGACAGCTGGTTATCCATGATTGACAGTACACATATTTTTGTTATTGGACGTTGTAAGGTGGTGTCCTTGCGTTTTATTGTTACGACCCGTATAAGTCCGTCAGCTCCTGGGTGCGTTTCCATAATTCGCCCAAGCAGCCATTGTGCGGGAGGTAGTTGCTCATCTTTCATTAAAACAAGCTGATCTTGTTTAATCTCCATTTTTCCTTGTGAGCATTTTGTAAACGTGGAAGATATACAGACATCCACCTCTTCCAAAAGTGTTGCAGGCTTTACAATCACTGGGATCATCCGTGAGTGGGCATAAGGGCCTGGAATTTATGCTTCAATTTGAGCTAATAACGTACTTAATTCTTCATTAAGTGGCTGACTCGTGAAACATAAAGGTTTATCTTGTCCCTGTAAATAATCCTTTCATCCTTGCGGGTGATTTCAATGTGCATAATATTCAGTGGCTCAGGTATTCTTCTACCCCTGATGTAGTAGGATCCAATCTTCTGGATCTGTTCTTGTCTTCTCATCCCGAAAAATACTCGGTTAGTGTCACCTCCCCTCTTGGCAATTCATATCATTGCCTCATATCGGCTCAATTTTCTATCTCATTCTTGAAACCATCTAATCCGTCTTCCACCAAGAGATTAGTATGGCATTTTAACCACACCGAGTGATTTGGGCTTAACAACTTTTCAAAGAAGTTAACTTGGCTGCCTCCAAAATTTTATAGTACTACTGCGAAGTATTAAATAATATTATTTGGTTCGGGGTGCTCGCCTTTGTCCCTCATACAAAAATCTTAGGCCAAATAAGAATTCGTGGTTTAGAGAGGATTGTAGGACTGCTATAAGGATCAAGGAAACAGCTTTTCGGTCTCTCAAGGCAAATAAGTGCCCAGAAATAAGGCAGGTTTATACTGAAGCTCGGAATAAATGTAATCCTATAATTAGCAAAGCCAAGTTCCAATTCGGTTAGAACATTAGAAGAAGGCGGTTTGCTTGTCCTAGAGGCAGCAAAGACTTCTGGTCGCTTGATAAGTCCGTCGAAAGTAATTTCATCTCCTTTTCCATACCACCTCTCATCCATCATTGGTATGTATGTACAACTCTTTGGAAAAGGCAAATGTACTAGCTGCTGATTTCAATGCTAACTCACACCTTCCACCTACCCCACAACCACCATGTGCCCCTCAGTCTGCGTGTAATACTAATCAAGGGCTGTAATATTAATCATTTTCGCCGCGTGAGGTCTTTAAAGTTCTTGCGAATCTTGACGTGTCGAAAGTAACAGGACCTGATGGCACCTCGCCCCTGATTTTAAAAGGCTGCCCCTTCCCTGGCCAAACCTATGAGGAAAATATTCTAAAGGTATATTTCCATCATTATGGAAACTTTCCCGCGTTAAGACAGTTATTAAAAAGGTAGGGGCTTGCGATCCCTCCAACTACAGACCAATAGCAATTACTTCAATTCTGTAAAAGGTTTTCGAGGCTCTTATCAACGTTCAATGGATGAAGTATTTTGAGAATAACAACCTAATCCATGGTCGTTAATACGGCTTTCGCTCTGGAGATTTGGTGACGCTCCTTACCGAGCGTTGGCATCAGTGATTAATGAGTCGGGGGTTGTTGCGTTGGACATCTCATCGAGTCTGGCACCTTTTAACCAAACTTCCAGCATTTGGTTTCGACCTCTCTCTCCTTGCTGGGATTGGTAGTTTCTTTTCTGACCATTCCATTAGTTTTACATTCGAGGGTGTCATCTCCAACGTTTACAGCATTAATACCGGTGTGCCCCAGAGCTCTGTATTGTCTCTTACTCTCTTTCTACTCTTCATTTATGATCTCTTATCTCTTACCTCCAATCCAATTCCAATAGTTTTGCTGAATACAGTATCCTCGATTTCGCGTACTGTTTTGAATCAGTAGCTGGCTCTCGCGGAACTGCTACTGACACCAGTCGAGCATGATTGGATCACTTAATGATGACATTACCATAATCCTCGCATTTAAAATCAAAAGCTCCTCCGCTCTGCTTCAATGGGGTGAGTATTTCTAATTCTCCTAACTTGAACATCTTAGGAGTTCAGGAGAGCGTTCAGGATGGCAGTTAGTTTGACTGCAGTCAAGTTAACTCGACTCGTATTAGTATTAGTATTTCTGCATTAAATGCTGAATATAAAAGAACCTATAAATCGTGCATTATAGGTAACCTAAACTGAAATATTACAAATTATAAAATATTTTTAAGCTTTTGTTGGCCATATCTGGTCGAAAGTAATGATGACGACGCGACAGTTGCTGTCTGCGTATCAAAAGTACGAAAAACTCCAACGCGAATTGAAAATTTTATTGAGCGAATTGTGGAAAATTATACATCGTGTGAGTTTCAACAGCACTTTCGAATAGAGGCTTTGAAAAACTTAGTTTGCTGGTTGGGTCGACATTTGAATAAAAAATTAAATTAAAAATTTAAAAAACCCCCGACACAAAAACCTAAGTTCCCTTTAAAAAGTAAAAAATAATAAAAAAAAACTCAATCTTAAAGTACCTAAGTATCTATTAATAATTCTAAAAAAATACGTCGCGTTGGGGGGCCGCTCCAAATTATTTATTATCTACGATTTTTTTTCATAAGTATCACATGCCTACCTATTTAGTCTTTTACCCAAGCCTTATTATTATTTTTTTGTGTTAAAGTTAAAGTAAATTGATGTTAAAGTACATAACTACAACTCGGAAAATAGGAATATTGTTAGGTTATTCTTCCCCACTTTCACCCCCCACAACTTTTAAACGGCTCAACCGATTTTCATCAAACATGTCTAAGAACACTCGCACATAAGTCACCTTTAATACAAAAAAAAAAACTAAATTGAAATCGCTTCATCCGTTCGGGAGCTATGATCAGACAGACAGACACGTCAAGAGGTCTGTTAGCCACTATTTGGCTATTAGCGACACCAGATTCCTTCAGGTTAGAAAAATTGTTTATGTAGCATTAAAACTCCCAACATCTAATCCAGAGCGTTTATTTAATAACTCTTAATGCTAAAGTACAGACTTTAGAGGCTGACGGCAGCGACGTTCAGAGAGAGACTGGCTGGTCAGTGAACATACAAGTTAATGCAAATCCAGTGTTCACAGCGCTCTGCTACTACATACAATGTTCACGGGATTCAAAGCAGTTTAAAAAGCAGAATTAAAATGTAGTTTTCTAGGTCTGTCGGGGAACGTTTTAACATAGCGAAATCAACTTTATGATGTGCTTTCATAAAAATAGTGAATATTTTAAACACATTGGCACGTCATATAATAAAATGACCCGATTTACATAAGATGAGTCAAACTGAAGAGAGATTTCGGCGAATGGGAGGATTGCCTAAAATTATTCGAGCAGTTGACGTGACTTATATACGAATTGATGCTCCGCGCGAACATGCCGTGGAGTATATTAATCGTAAACGATACCATTCTGTTACCATGCAAGCAATATGCGATCACACACTCAGGTTTACAGATTGCTTCGCAGGATATCCAAGCTTTGTCAGCGATCCCCATCAACCAAAACTTCAAACGCTGCGAATGTCCCCATTGCAACATTTGGCTGTTTACTTGGTTGCAGATGTCAGGTTAATTAGGAAATCAGTAAAGCTCGAAATTGAATTATTTTTCAATTGGGAAATCGAGGGCTTTTCCGCTTTTCGCGCATGCGAAATAACCCAAAAGCTCTTTGTTATTTTGGCTCATTGCAATGCTCCGCTAAGTATATGTGTAATCACCTTGTGATGGTGCAGCAATCATGTTTAGATTAATGTTGGAGAAGTTTCAAATCATATTAGAGTTACTGATTTGGACTTCACAACAGCGCATTTGCTCTACTATTTGGCCGCTTTCGCAGATTAAAACATTTGCACATGCAACGCTTGGATTACGTGCCAAGAACAGTGCTTGCAGCATGCGTTCTTCATAACATTTGTTTGGATTTTAACGATGATTTATCACTCATGGAAGAAGTTGGCAATGTAGGCTAAGGCTGACGTGATTACTTCATTGCAGGAAAACTAAGAAGAAGAACTGGAATTGAGACAAAGAATTTGTGATGAACTTTGAATACTTTATAGGCAGTATAAGAACACCGAAATTGTACAAAAAGAGAAATAAATAAAAACTCATTGATTATAATTTATCAATTAATATATACATTAATTCCTTGTGTTCTTCTTGGGTTTTTTTTGTAAATGGACATGAGTTCCTCATGGCGCCTTTTCTTATCGGCTTGCATCTCCTTTAGAAGCGAAATAACTTTATCAGTACCGCGCTTCCTACTTCCACCTCTTGTACTAGGTACACAACTATATTCCGTTGTGGATGGCTTCTCTGTTGATATTCCCTGCAGGAGGGATTTCTTCCGGGGACCTTGTCCATTTCTTTAAAATATTCGAAGTATACCCGACACGCTTCACTCTGCCCTGCACTCACGTTGTCGAGCTGCCGATGGTACGCCCTTTTTAAAGCTTGCCATTTCCATTGGCAGCGCTAGACTCCCAGGCAAAAGCTTTATCGCGTCGAACCGCTGACGCCGCGCTTTGCTGTTGGACCTTTATTCAACTCTTATCTTCATTTTGTACTTTTTATTGCACATATGCGTATTCCTATTTATTTACTGGGATTTAAATCTCAGTGGGAATGTGCAACAATGTAGGGTTTTATTACCCTGGGCATAGGATTTACAGAATTTTATTTAAAATCGCTGATAGTTGCACATTTCTAGATGTTTGCTTGGATTCAAATCCAAGCGGGAATACGCAACTTTGTATGCCCGCTTGATTCTTAATTTGATTTTATGGACCTTATTAATTTTGATTTTTGATATCGGATTGAAATCCGATATTTTGTATATAACATCTTGGATAATAAATTATTGAAACGTTTGAGCTCCGTTTTTTACGTCGAATGGCATTCGAAGAAATTCATACAGCCCGAAAGGTTATGTAAAACAAATATAAAAAACCACCTTATAGTCTTTTTCGAATTAATTTTATTTTTAAAATAATTTTCTACAACTGCGACGCGTTTCGAACTAAACAGTTCATCCTCAGGCGCACAAATATCAAGTGAATTGTACGGTCGGGAATTGAGAATTTAGAAGTTGGAGTATATCCATTACATTATCCTTCTTTATTACCGCAATAACATCAACATACCGAACCCAAAAGCGTGGATACAAAGGATGATTCCTTAATCTAGTCTCGAAACCACCCATAAAAAGATCAACAACAAACGGGGAAAGACTGTTTCCCATACAGGTCCCATTGGTTTGTTTGAAAATTTGATGATTGAATTGAAAAACATTATGATCCATACATAATTTCGTCAATTCACAAAACATATCAATTTGCCAAAATAACAAATTTTGTTTCTCTAACCAAATTCGCAAGTACTCTAGGGCCACATCGATAGGTACACTAGGGAAAAGTGCAGTGACATCAAAAGAAATCAAAATCTCATCATCGTCTAGTAACAGATTTTTGGCTTTTTCGACAACCTCATGGGAATTTTTAACCGAAATACTATCTGGCTTCTCCATTAGCGAAAATTCTCTAGTTAACCAAGCTGAGAGCTTTTGGGTTGTTGATCCAATAGTTGACACTATATTACGCATTTTGTTACCGTTTCTATGAATTTTCGGTAAACCGTACATACGGGAATTTTTGCATTATTCATTAAAAGTTTCTTGCACCAAAACGGATCATCAATTTTTGTTTGCCATTTCTTTAAAATAGTATCTACTTCAATGATCATCTTGTTTATAGGGTTTCGTTCCAACTTGGTATACGGGCCTTCATCAAGTAGCTCAACCATCCGTTGTAAATAATCTTGTTTGCCCATTATGACTATGGAATTCCCTTTATCAGCTTTTACATACATACAATCCTTTTCTTTTAATCTCTTGATTATATTATGTTTATTTGCAATATTAGAGCTAACCTTTTTATGTTCAAAAGAGTCAATAACAGTTTTTACCTGACTCCTAATAATGTCCTTAGTTCCCTCGTTTAGCGAAGAAATTCCTACTTCGATATCCACAATAAGCTGTTCCATTGGAGGTTTTATTGGTTCCAATGCAAAATTAAGGCCATGATTTAAAAACTTCAATTCATCATTACTAAATTGTTTACCGGAAATATTTTTAACAAAGTTCTTAGTTAAAACTGCTTTATTTTTGACAATATTCACTTGTTTTTGAGTAATTAACACTTGCAGTTTTTTTTTAATCTTTATTTTTAATGAAATATTCTTGCTGAATGTCACCAAACAATTTAAATTCAAAGTCTTTCCAAATTTCATATTCAAAATCACTTAAATCTTTAGTCAATTTTAAATGTAAAATATATAAGTTCAGTTCTATGGAGGAACGCTTCGCGTATAAGTACTTTATTTTATTTCGCAACCATGAACTTTCAGCACATTTCAAAGCTTTTTTGGATCTATTATTAAGAACACCAGTTGTAATTTTAGTAAATTTGGGCACTCTGAAGTTTAAGATTAATAAATTAAGTGTCGGATTTTAACTATAGGTCTTTTATTATTTCGGCCGAAGTTATAACACCGGTAATTAAAAATTATCTTCTCATTTGAGAGCTGAGAACCTGGAAAGGGTCTCATTAAAATAGATGTTGCACCATATTTTCAAAAGTCGACGTAGTCCGGGCTTACCACCAAATACCAGTAGCCCCACATCCACAAAATAGCTCTCACAACACCTTTCCGGCTCCAAAACTAATTTAAAAGGAGTACACCAACAAGACTTGTTACAATTATGTAAAGCAAATATAAAAAACCACCTTATAGTCTTGTTCGAATTAATTTTATTTAAAAAAAATTTTTTTCTACATCTGCGACGCGTTTCGAACTAAACAGTTCATCCTCAGGCGCACAAATATCGAGTGAGGTCACTTTTGAAAAAGAGGAAAATTCATCTTCAGCCTTCTTGGATTTAAAATTAATTAGGACCTCTAAAAGAATCATCTTCGACATTTTCAGAAAACCAACGCACACTGACAGATATATATTAGGCAATTCATTTAATTGTTTTCAGCATAAATATGTAGCTATGAACTCTATGGTTCATCGTTTAATATCTATACCCCTTTCTTCAGAGAATTATATGAACGAAAAATCTTATATCCTGAAGGTAGCCAAAATTAATGTTTTAAACCAAGAAATTGTGACGAATTTAATTAAAAGGAAACTTAAAAAACGGAAATTCCAAGAAACAAAATTGCTTAAAGATGAAGTGATGAAAGAAGAAAAGCGAATAAAATTAACTTATTTCCCTCAAATCACAAATAAAATCAAAACAGTTTTTGGGCACCATAACTTGAAAGCAGTGTTCTCTTCAGAAAACTATAAAATAAAAACGAAATTGGGTTCTACTAAGGATAAGATTCCCGACTTGGACAAATCTGGCATCTATAGTATCAAATGCAGTGGATGCGATGCTCTCTACGTAGGACAAACATGTAGATCCTTAAAGAAACATTTTCGTGATCACGAATTAGATATAAAGAATGAAAACTGCAGAACAGCACTTTCAAAGCATGTCTTGAACGAAAATTGAGCTACTGGTAGAGGCCACAGGAGACAAAAGCAACATAACGTGGATGAATCAAATTTAAAACTATTAAAGGAAGTATCTGATTATAGAATGCTAAACATCTGGGAATCCGTTTTCATAAACAAACTCCGTGATAAAGCATTAAATGATAACTGCGGACCCGGAGACTCGCTATTAATTAGGACTTTACAAAATAAATGACTTTTTAATCCGTGATACTAGCTGTGATATTTATTTTGACGCACCAACTCGGTTAGCTTTCAGTATTTGTACTTATTTATTGTTTTTATTCACTTGTATATAACGTGGATTGGTACTTTAAATTTTTGTAATCCAGTTCGCTTCTAAAAGTTATTGACCTCACTCGATATTTGTGCGCCTGAGGATGAACTGTTTAGTTCGAAACGCGTCGCAGATGTAGAAAAAAAATTTTTAAAATAAAATTAATTCGAACAAGACTATAAGATGGTTTTTTATATTTGCTTTACATAATTGTAACAAGTTTTGTTGGTATACTCCTTTTAAATTAGTTTTGGAGCCCGAAAGGTGTTGTGAGAGCTATTTTGTGGATGTCTTCCGAGGTAGTGTGCAATTCGACAGCCAGAACCGGAAAAAGAGGCACGCGCACAACACCAAGAGGCACGTCATCAGTCTGAGTTGAATGATAGAGGCGCGCTTTATGATTTAAACACAACAATCTTCCCCCACTAAAGGATTACAATCCTGTGCCTGTCTGAATTGCTCACCATGTACAATGCTCAATACATAATAAGTCTTATTTATTATCTTCCTTAAACTTCATCATTTGCAACATCTTACTTAATACAGTTCTATGTTCTAAATAATCCAAAGTTAATAATGAAATCTTTCAACTGGTTTTCTAATTCTTTGACTTCTTCTTAGTGCAGGAATATTCTTTTCTTTTAATTGTTTATTACTATTTGGCCAAATTTCTACTTATCTTTGCCATAATAATTCCTTACAGCAACTATATCATCTTTGTTGTAATGTAGAGTCTGTGCCTTATTTTCAAATACTGGATCGTTAAGTTGCCTTGGTTCCTTATTAGGTAGCTAAAGGTGAAATCGGGTTCGTATTGGGTATTTAAAGATAATTACAGATGGGGACACGTTCGTACTTGCATGTGGAGTGTTACGATAGTATGTGAGAATTTTAGATATTTTGACATTCAAACTTCCATTGGTTGGCTTTAGTGAACGTAACTTATTTTTAAGAACTTGGATAAATCTCTCAGCTTGCTCATTGGTCGCTGGATGAAATGGTGCGGAACGCTAATGGGTAATACCTTGTGACTTAAGGAAACTACTAAATTTCGGGTTTACAAACTGGGTTCCGTTGTCTGAAACTATAACTTTCGGGATGCCGAACGTGGAAAAGACCTTCAATAAGGTTTCAATTGTTTCTTCAGTGGTTATACTTTTTAGGCTATAAATTTCTAGCCATTTTGAATATGCGTCTATTATTATCATAAAGTACGAATTTAGGAACGGGCCTGCAAAGTCTATATGAATGCGTGAGAATGGGGCATCAGCTTGTGCCCACTTTTGAAAATTCTTAGGCGGATTGTTAGCTACCTTATTGTAATTGGGACAATTTTTGGAAACATTCTTTATGTGACCATCTACACCTGGCCACCAGCAATAGCTCCTAGCTAAAGCTTTTATTCTATTTACGCCCAAGTGTACTGAATGTAGCTCCTTGAGGACTGTATCTCTCAATACCTTTGGTATGAGTATGACTACTCGCATACTCTTCATAATGCCCTCCCCTTGTAACGAAAATTCTGTCTGGTTAATGTTAAATCTTTTTTGTTTTGGTAATTCTTTCCCCACAAAAATTTGTTGAAGAGGCTTATGGTCTGTGACCAACGTAAATTCTCGGCCAAAAAGGTATTGATAGAATTTCTTTACTCCAAAAATAATCGCGTACGCCTTCTTATCTATTTGAGACCATTTACGTTGTACTTTACTTAACGTTTGCGAGGCAAACTTTATCGGTTTCTCAGAACCATCTGGTAACACATGGGATAGCACAGCTCCCACCCCAATAGGAGAAGCGTCAGTTGCGAGAACCAACGGCAGGTCTGCTGAGTAGTGCACCAAAAAGTCGTTTGATTGCATTAACTCCTTTAGTTTATTAAAAGTGTGATTACATTTAGAATTCCATTGCCATCTAGTTTTTGACCGCAATAGAAGATGCAGAGGTTCTAATAAGCTGCTTAAATTATGGAAAAATCGCCCATAATAGTTAACAAGCCCCAGAAAGGATTTGAGTTCAGAAACATCCTTGGTGTCGAGAATTCTTTGATAGCATCTTTCTTAGCTTGTGTCTTATGAATACCCTCGTTATCAATTTTAAACCCACAATATTCAATACTCTCTTGAAATAGCTTCGTTTTTTCAAGGTTAATTTTTAATCCGTGTTCTGATAATTTAGAAAAAACTTGCTCTAATTTTTGAACGATTAGAGCTTTCCATTTGGTGCCGTTATGCAAACGTCATCAATAAATACCACTACACCCGGCACACCCCTCAAAATATTTTCTATTTTACGCTGCCAAATGGCAGGTGCGCAACTCAACCCATACAAAAGTCGAGTACACTTAAAAAGTCCCTTATGGGTTGTCAACGTGAGTTTATCTTGATCTACTTCCCGAACGCGACACTGCAGATAGGCCGTTCTTAAATCAATTTTCGAAAATTGGATGCCCCCACTTAATACTGAAAACATTTCGTCCGTCGTAGGTAATGGATAGTCATGCACTAATAAACTAGGATTAAGGGTCACTTTAAAGTCGCCGCATATTCGCACTTCGCCATTCGGCTTAACTACAGGCACTATTGGCGTGGCCCGCTCACTCTGATCGATCGGTACTAGAATACCTTTTTTTACCATCTCCTGAATTTCCCTCTCGACCCCTTCCTTTAAGGCAAATGCTATCGATCGCGGTTTAAAATGTCGAGGTACTGCATGTGGCTTTAATTTAATTCCTACTGGTTCCCCCTTAATTTCCCCGACATTATCATCGAACAAATTCTTATATTTTTCAAAAAGGAATTCAATCTTCCTTTTCAATCCATCAGAGGCACGTGAATTAATTGCTAAACGGCCTACCTGATTTCCATCCTGTTCATTTATAGTTTGATTACCTACATCGATAGCATAGACATCCGCTTCAGAGTAAAATTTTACCACTTCAGACAATCCACCAAAGGCACTAATCCATTCCCTTCCAAATAGAGCGTGTCTAAATTTCTGTGTTTTGACCACATACAGTTTTAATCCAGCTCTCTCCCGGTTCCCCATGGAGACCACAACCTCCACATAACCTAAAACGTTAAACAAATTATTACTGTAAGTACTCAATTTTACCTTGCTTTCACACAATTGTAAGTTTGCAAAATGTTTTTTAAATTGACAAAAGGTGATTGTGCGATGCACATATAATTAATTAAGCTTAATTTGCTGTAAAATCGAATGCAATTTGTTGACTACCTGAACTCATTTCAAAGGGGCAACGACTTGCATTTGATTCTCATATTTCATAAATGCAATGTCGTAATTTCATTCACCTCGAACTGTGAATTTTATTATTGTCAGCAACTTGACCCTACGGTAAATGAACTTGCGACATATGACTGAACAAGAATGCTTGTCTTACATTTTTTTGTCTACCAATATTGTAAATATAAATATGATTCAGTTGATTTAATTGACAGTTGAAATTGTAAATCAATAAAGTTCGTTACGCGAATCTCCAGTGTTTCAACTCAGTACTGTCGTAGCTACAGTTTTTGGTCCTTCGAGTTTCAGTGCACCAGATCGGCGGCTTGAAAGTACATTAAACTTCAAGCACAATTTGCTCTTCAGCAGCATCATATTAACCTTAAGAACAGTGTGTCTTAAGGAATTTCTTGCTCTTCTCTGGAACTAAGTGTCCTGAGAAGGTGTAATATTTTAACTTTGGGGAACCAGTGTCCTCAAATCTATTTTTTTCAGCGAATTTATAAAAGATAATTGTATCATAGGAATTTTGGTTTGGGAAAAGGTTAAGAACATCATTACATCTTAACAAGAAGAATTGTTGGAAGTGATATCTACATCAAATTCGATCTGCTTGGCCTACACATCAACATGGAGCAGCTATTTAAATTACAAGGCAACGAAGTCAAGATTATACAAAAGGTAAACACTGCGATCAGGAAAGATGCTGCGGCTAGAAAAACTCAAGAATATGCAGAAGCTAAAATGGTAACTCTAAACAATGCTTGGGCAGAAATCGAGAAACTAAATGCGCAAATTGAGACATATCGGGAAGAAGCGTCCGGCCACAAATACTTTGTGGAAAATTATTTTGCCAAGGTCGAAGAGCTATAAGAGCAGACGAGAGAAGCATTAGAACTAATATTAAAAGACGCGTTGGAAAGGAAACGTAGCTCTGAATTTATTGCGGAACAGATGAGAGGAATTAGAAAACAATGTGCTATGATCGATAACTTAAAGCGTAGCATAGCCACAATCAATACTGAGCTGCAACATCAAACATCCACACATCGTGACAAACCATGGGGAGATTGAATCCAGAGGAAGGGTCAAAGATGAGTACTTTGATGAAAACTTGTTTGCAGCAGCAGAACAAATTTGTCAAACAGCGTTAATTAGCCTACAAGAAGGACTAGAGTCATTATCAATAGGACGTCCTCTACAAGCTCACCCGCAGCAACAGGGACAAGCACAATTGAACTCTACCATAAGCAGAGGAAGTGAACTGAGCAAAATAAAATTACCTCGTATTGACATACCAACCTTTAGTGGCGATTATTTAAAGTGGCAATCGTTTAAGGATCTTTTTACAGAGCTAGTGCACAAGGATGAAAACATTGGAAATGCTGAAAAACTGTTTTATTTAAAGTCAAATGTTAGTGGTGAGCCAAGTGAACTCATTCAGCATTTGAATGTCTCCAACGAAAATTATACGACGGCTTGGGAATTATTAAACAAAAGATATAACAACAAACGAACCTTAATTTCGGTGCAATTACGAACATTGTTGAACCAACCTGTTCTCATCAGTGAATCAGCTGAGGGACTTAAGAAACTTCAT
>QYTT01083206.1:0-21977 GCA_006980735.1 Dasypogon diadema
TCCATTGTTACACCCAAACAATAAGCGATCGATCTCGTTTGATGTAGGAAGAAAACAGAAAGGGGGCGGAAGCAATGGCGATTGTGATGGCTCCAAAAAGGAGTGAAAAGTCACAGGAGTATAGAGGACTTTATATTGTCAGATAAAAAAAAAAATCGCCTGAGAATGTATGGGTTGCAGCCAGAGCAGAAGTTGTAAAGAACTTGAAATTTATGACTGACGTGAATGTACAATGTAGAAATGAATAAGGGAGTGGCGGACTAATGCTGTGTGTGATGAAATGTTTTAAGCGTGTATAATAGACCTTGAAAGGATTTAATTATTCAATTTCCAGTCTAAACAGGTTGTCCTTGGAATTATTTGCAAGTTTTTGATGTTATTTTAGTCAACAAGTACTTTGGTGCATTTTACACTTGTTTACTGGCATTTGGTTCCTTCTTCCTTGATAACATTGAACTCACAAACAATTATGTATTCCCAAAATGTTCAAATAAAACACTTAAACAAATAATTTAATGATTTTTAAGTGTTGGAACTTGCAACTGGTTATTGGCGATAGTCCAGGAATCTATATTCCTCTAATATTTGCGGGCTTGCACTTCATAAATATAAATGCCCCAAATGGCAATTAAATAGGATATCTTCGTCTTCAGATAACTCTCCTGGAACAGATTTGTTAAAGAAACAAGTGATGAACTCATAAAATAAGTATTATAAATTTTATAGGAATAGAACACTTTTTCACGAGAGGTGCGAGGACATTTTCATATGAAAAATGTCCACCAGGCAGTTTAGCTCCACGAAGTGCAGTGATAACTTCGAGGCTTAGAACAAGAAACTAAATAGAAGGGCTAAAACAAATAAAAACGTGTACGTGAGCGTCACAAATAGGTCGATGATAAAGAGGAACGGAGAACAGCGGGGCTGCCGGTTATAGCAGGACAGAATACATTAGAGAAAGTGAGATAGATGTCAGAAAAATGTCAATTTTCTTTGAGCTTCGAATGGGAAAAATTTTTAAAGTTAGTAAGTGAGGGATTTTAATGCTTTTTAATTATCAGTTTTTTTTCAAAACTAAGTGTAGTGTGAGGACAAATAGTGCGGCGAATTTTTAAAAGATTAATTGAGTTCGGAAGACATAAAAAGTAATAATTTTAGCGATGAAGCGCACAGTGTTAGGCTGCCGTAATAATTCAAAGATTACGCACGACAAATCGTATTTCAGGCAAGTACAGTAACGGAATAACATTTTTATTATGATACCGAGTGATATTGTTCCAAAACTCGTTTAAATTATTGTGACAAACATGAGAAATCAGATTGTTTTCCTACGTATTTTGCCAACAGCATACTTTGTTTACATTCATGAAGTCTGTCACTTTCCATTGTCGGTTAACTGAAAGACGGCGCGCGAGAAAATTATGAACAGGGGCAATTGAAAAAGTACTGAAATAAATGCCGAAAATTTTTTTACGCCTGCATTGGTGTTTCAACTACGAAAGTAGTTACTTCCAACACTAACAGAATTTTGGTACGCCTTTTCCAGCTTACCACCCTTCCTTTTTAGTTTTTTGTTCTAAGCTTCGAGGTAAAAAAAAAATTCAGACGTATGTGTTACTTCTCTAAAAAAGTTAAACTGATGTTAACAATCCTTTATAATTTTATGTCTGTTCAACGAACTTCAGCTGATACTTCCCTACAGTGATGAGGATTAAGTTGGCAAATCTTTAGATGCTGGTACTAGCCCAGCCTCCGTTCTTCTTATCGCCCTTCATAATTGAGATTGGCCGACCTCTTGGCACATTTCGATGCCGCATTGTCACAAAACACAAAACTAAATAATAATAATAATTTTTTATGTATGTAGTCACCTTTATTAAAACGTCATAAGTAAAAAAATAACTCAAAAACTCGGCACTAGCTAACCTATACAATATACATATAAAAGATACACTAAATATATAAAAGATAAGATACAATAAAAAGCACAGAACAATACAAGTAAAAAGACACAAAAAGGGACAAAAATAGTAGGGGAGATCGGGGGGTTGTGAGACATGGCGAGTCTGAGACACGCTCACAGCACGAAACTGAAAAGTGCGGTCATCTACTTATGACTGACTTATAACTATCTTCCTTTTCATATGGCATTCGTCGCGTTGACACAGATTTCTAGTGTCCCTCCACATAGCGACTTCAGTTTTGTGTTTAAAAGTTTTATTGACCACTTGTGGTATTTCACTCAGGTTTTCAAGCTGTTCCCCAAAAGTGTATAGACAAAACATTCCTTTGGTAAGTAGCCCTTTGACATACAAAAAGAATTTTGCATAATCATTCGATGTATCCATGACGCAGTGGTCATTTTGAAAATACAAATATCGGGAGGTCGTGAGACAACATTTTCGCGGGGGGTTGTGAGACACACAATTTTCGGGCTTCGAGTGTACCTACTTAGAATGTTTTATGTACTTTCTATTATTTTTGTTGAGTTTAGTGATTTTCATGATTTTGCCGCTATTTTCTAGTCATTATGGTGCGTCATAAGTATAGAGAGACTTGCAAACCTGCAATCGATGTAAATGGCTTTGTAACTGCCGTCAAAGAAATTTCAATCGAGAAAAGTTTCCTTTTTTAACTCGAATACATTGTAATCCACAACATTTGCCTTCTCTTTTAATTTGAATAAACAATTTTGATCAAAGTGTGCCATTTTCTTTCATTTAAAGGTGTGTCTCACAACCCCCCAAATATTTTGAAAATTCAGAAAAACCAACAGGCTTATATTATGGAACTTTTTCAAATTTCAACAAACCTATCTTTTTTTATGTGCTATTATGCGTACAAATAATTTGACGAAATATATTTTTATAAATAATTTTTTTACTATACTTTTAGTCCAAAAACAAAACCCATCTCATAACCTCCCGATCTTCCCTACATATCTACAAAGAAACAACAGCTATTCAAAAATGGCACAAAAATGAATATAAATGTGAACTACAAGAAAGTAAATATAAAAGATTTAAGTAGACTAGAAAACACTAACAAAATGACTCAAACTCGAGACAACGAACTTTAGCACAATCAAAATCTATTCCTAAAAAATTTGGTAAAAACGTTTCAAATGCAAAAAAGTACAAAAAGTACAATTTCCAAACGAATTTATACAAATAAAATATTTACTGCCAAAGGGAAATTGCCCCAGGCAAGTGGGAGGGGCAATAAGAGCCCAAAAGGTTGAATTGAAAAATGCCAAAAGGTAAAATGATCCTGAACAAGTTGCTTCCGGCATTCCAGCTTTGCCAGTCCAATGGGGGACCCACCTTTCAGGCGGTGCCTACAGCGCTCCAAAGCGGGAAGAAGCTCCGTGGACAATTGTTGCAAACACCGTGGCCTGGCTGCACTACCAGTGAAAGGCTAGTTTACCGTCCTGTTCTGTCGCCAGTGGCGGTCACGTGCAGTTGAATATGACCTCCTTCGTTGTGAGGTATTAGAGACGCAAGCACCTCTGCAACGTGGCAACGAAGAGAGACTTAAGGGCCCGTGTGTGTTCATGTACTGTGCCAGTGGTATGATACCCACTCTTCACCCTAAAGCAATAGAGGTGAATCGTGGGCGAGCTGTCCAAGCAGTTCACCTCCTTGCAGATCCCGGACTCCAGAAGAAACGATGTTCTGATGATGCCGTATGATGGGTTGACCAGTCGGCCCATGGAGCCAATGAGGTCCATTAGGTCACCCAACACTGGGCAGGCCAAATACCTGTGGAACAGAGGTTCCGCCCTACCGTAGAGTGAGTAAACCGCTGAACCCGCTGGTCGATGTGCGACAACTGATTTGGATGCAACTTTTTGAAAGCCACATCAGAGTCTTTGTAGTGCACTTAGAGCACTTTTTTGAAATTTTGTGGGAAAAAAGCGATCCAACAATTTTCTAAACCTTGCAAGAATGTTTCATTTTGACGTCCCCATCAATAGGGTCCTGAAAATTTTTATTTTAGAAATTAAAAATATGATTTGGAAATGGATATGGAGTTTCTTCGCTTAAGGCGAGGGTTTATAAAGTTTATCTCCAATACGCTAATTTAAACGTTTCTTTAGTAAAAAAAGAAATACCTTTCCAAAATAATTCGGAATCCTCGGCCCTAAGTTATTTACAAATCCTATTTTCCCCGTAGACATGTGACTTCAGAGAGACAAGCCAACTGCAGTATGAAAAACCCCATTCAACTTCTCCCCTTTTTTAACTAAATAGAAAATTAAGAGTTCATATGTTGTGCTGCAAAAAGTGATTACTTTTTTTACAACTTTCTAAAATTAATTCCACCCAACGGCCATCGTTTCCTTCGTTTTGCGCCTCCTGCTTACCTCTAAGAATTATCTTCTAAATCCCCTGTATCCGCAAGAAGTACTTTACGTAAAAAATTCGCACAAAAAAGAAATGTTTGGTAAAATTAGGGTTTGTGCGCTTATTTCTTATTCATTATGTCAACAAATTCAGCAAAAAAGGATTAGGCAGGCTGACAACCCGCTTTTGTACATTACGTGAAAAAGTTGGTCCTATTTTTACTTTTGGTCCCTCTTCCTAAATCAAACCATTTCGGTTGGTGGTTGGGTTGTGGCCTGACCCAAACGAAGGGATGACTTTTAAGTAAATTATTCAAGCTGTGGCTGCCTTTTCAATTTATGCCTAAGAAGCAGAGTAGTTTTATAAATAATAATTTTGTGGGGTAGGCGATAAAAAGCATGGTAGACGGTAAATGTCATAAAAGAAGTTAGTTCCCTTGGTTCTTTGGATGGTTTTCGTTGCGTCGTAAGAACAACTGAACGAAAAACTGAATCCCTCTGGAATCGCATTTAAATAAATGGAAAATTACGGAATATTAAATTTGACCCTTTGCCTCTTCTAGGATCCCGGGTAAGTAACTTTAACCCGTGTCTGGAAAATAAGGAAGCCTTTCAGGGAGTAAAGTGTCCGAGTAATAGTTATCCTTTTCAATAAACTTGCAAAAAGCAGGAATATGTACCGAAACCCGAAGCCTTTTGTGCTATCCAGTACACCATAATCCCACAGATATCCGTTTCAGTAAATACAAATAAAGGGAATAAACTATCGCCTTCTCCCAATGTAGCAGGTCCTTTAAGGCGAGGGATGATGTTTTCCGACAATGCTCCTGTACAGACCGACTGAGTTTAAATGGTCTTTACAGCCCTCCATTATGTTACAACCCTCGTTCATTTGCTACAAGCCGAAGAGTTGAAGCCAGTAGGGACCATTTATCCATGCGCTGAATATTACCAGAACACCAGCCTCTGGTATCCTTTCATTTCATGTAGCTGGGATGGTTGATACTTTTGGTTGTTTTTGCTGTATCTGCATACAGTACCTTTTTTTGTGTGCATTTCACGTGGAGATTCACCCTTCTCGTTTTTTTCCCCTTACTGCTTTTGATAAAATCAGTAGGAATTCGTCCTCCTCTTCCTCGCGTGACAATGTGCGGTGAAACTTTAGTGCACTTTCCACGCATATAGAGTTACCGGTGATGGGTGCTGCATGCCAAACATTTTCAGTGGTAATTTTGTCGAGTGCGTCCTAAGTAATGATAATCGCAACAGATTGCTGGAAAATAGCAGAGAGGAAACTTGGGTTTCATTTTATTGTCAGGGATTAAATTGATTCAAGTCATTAAGTCCCCTTAGTTTTCGTCAATCTTAAGGACTTGCATTCTCTGTTAGGTGATTGTTGATACTTTGGTCAACTTGTCATTTTTTGCAAGGAATTGCAGATAGAAAAGTGTTTCGTTGTTCGTGATATAGTCGTGAGGCTTCGGTGAGATATTTGGATAAATGAGTAACGTAGTCGATTATGAATCAATGGGTCTTGAGATTCTAGTCCACGGAAGTCGATCAATAGTGAAAGTAACCTGGGTATTGCAAGTGACAATTTCAGTAGGTCGATTTACAATATTTATCATGATCTAGATGAGCTCGTCACCTCCTTTAACAGATTGAATAAGGCAACACTTATTGTTAATATGTGTTCCCACTAATCGCAAAAAAAAGTATAACACTAGTAAAAATATTGTGGTGAGCCCAACATCCATATTATTCTTCTTAGGAAAGTATTTTGAAGCTTCAGGATGAGATTGAACCTCATAGAGCAAATATGTGGCTTGCTTTGGCCGGAAACACAATAAAAATCTCTTTAGAGATTTGAAAGTAGCAAAAGAATGGAAAACAAAAATATTTCGTTGGTACTCCGTGGTGATATTATCCACTAATGAACTTCAAGACGTTCCCTTGAATAGAGCAATATCGATGCTTCGTCTGTCCCATAGCAGCACATACTTAACAAATATAATATGCGATCACTATAGCTAAGTTTACCCGAAATTATAGAATAGAATTACTTAAGAAAACCTAACCAATAAAAATGGGCTAACCTCGAAATTCCCAACACAAAATCCCCAGCTTTTTTCCCCTTTACGAAATAAATAGCTACATAAACTTTCGTATTTATGTTTTTCCTTCTCCAAAAAAAAATTATACCTAACAACGTTGATCTCAGATCCAAATAGCACGAGTGACTCAGATTCCAGATTCTCTTAGAGGACTATCGTTTCTGATTTGTTCGCGTTGATAGTAAGACCCTGTTCCTCACACCACCCTTCTACTACTCGAAGAACATTCCTCACGATATTCGCGGTAGTGGACGCCACGTCATCTGCAGAGCCAATGACACAATTTTCTATTTCTTCAAGTATAGAGAGGAGAGTAAGTAATCAACTGTGGCATTCCACAGGAAAGGCAATAACACTCCTCCCTGTGGACACTCTCTTGTCCCGCTACTTCTAACACGCGCGTAACCAGTCAAGCTCTCGGGAGGGTATGAGGCTATGTATAGCGTTGCTAGAAGGAAAGTGGGGAGGTGGGATAAATTAGGAGGTCAAGTGCAGATACTCGGCCTATAGTCGACAGGGTGAACAAAACAAGTACAATTCGGCTCAAGAAGAATTTCCGAAACTTCACAGTTTTTCTAGATTCTGTCTTGAGGACGAAAGGATGAAGACGGCTCGATGCACAGCGGTTACGCGTAGTAAGAAATCTACAATGAATCAAACCAGAAATTTCCTTGGGAGTTGGAACAATATCCCTGAAATTAGCGATAGACTTGCAACATTGCGTTGGTGCTCCAGAAAATCAATTTTGAAAGGAACCTAATCATCGCAAAAAATGGTTTTTTTGACTTCAACACTGACAATGCAGTACGTCCCGTCCCTACCCAAAAATGTGAATTATATTAATTCGAGACTGTGTCTGATATGAAGATTGAAAATGAGTGCTAGAGAACCTGGGTATTACTTGATTCGATGCAAGAAGCTCAAGTACTTCATCACATTCTTTGTAAAAATATGGACAATCCATACCTCATACCTGAACCCCTGAGATGCTCAAGTTAGGAGAGATTTGAATACTCAACCCATTGACGAAGAGAAGTGGAGGGAGGCTTGGGGATTCTTTAAGGGAAATTAGACTACTTTGGATTTTGGATGCATTAAACTCGACACGATTCACTCTACCCTAATCGAAGGCAGGGTAATATCGTCGTTAAGTGATCCAATCATGCGTGCTCAATTATCATCAGTAGCATTATCGCAAGAGTCAGGAACGGAAGATTAGAATAAGAGGTCTGGGGGACAATACAGAGCCCTGTGGTACTCCGCTATTGTTGTTATAAATGTTATAGATAATACCGTCCAAAGTAACACGAATGGGGCGATAGAAAAGAGGACTTCCACTTCAAGTAATAAAATAAGTGCAGAGACGAAATGCTGAGAGTCTAGCTAAAACAGCGGAGTGTTAGACTCCGTTAAAGGTCTCGAAATGTCCAACTGCTCGATAACGAACGTCATTAAATCGCCCTTTGGGATCTCTTGAAATATTTTATCAATTGTGCGTTAATAAGAGCCTAAAATGCCTTTGCCAGAATCGAAAGAATTGCTGTCAGTTTATGATGAAACGGTTTTCCTCAGAGCTTAAAGATTTAGCCAGAGAAAGGCGCAGCCCTTTAGAAGTAGGGGTGGTCCGGTAGGTTTAGACACTTCGATATTCACAAAACCCTGTAGATCTATCGCGAAACGTCTCTTGATTAGGATTAATTACAAACGGAGGAGCTTGTGAGAATTTTGTGGCAATTGGAAGGTACGAACTTGTAGCGAAATTAACAGCTTTTATAATTTCTTTTTCTAATGAGTCCATATACACTTATGCAAAATCATCAAAATTCAAAATTCAAAAATTCATTGAAAAGAATATAAAAAAGGCGTTATCTGATATTCGAGGACTGTCTCATAATAGATTACGTTTCTTTAGTGTTTTTAAAGTTAGCGCCTCTATTGATACCCTACATACATACATACATTTCTGGTTAATAGAATGGTCTTTCTAGCCAAAATGTTATAATTTTAATGTAAAAAAAATTCTCCCATTTACTTAAGCGCTACTGCAGTCTAGAAACATCTGGAAGAAATTTAAGATTTACCCGGCATTTCAAAAGATTTCGAAGTTCTTTCCAAGGTATAAATAACCAAAAATTGTTATCATTACTAAACATGAAGACCTACACTAATTTACCTTAAACTAAAAAAAGAGACTATTAACCAATCACGAAATTTTTTTGATTATTTCTTGATTGTGCTTACAGGTAAACTTATCACAATAAGTCATAGACATCTATTTTTAGATTTCTAAATCTCCCACTAATTTGGAGTCACATGTTTCAGTTTGATCTCTTGTGATTAGATCAGGGAAAAAATAAAATCGAACAAGTGGACTATCTCAATTATTGACATATCTAAGTCTATTGCTTTATAATGACAATTTAGTTGCGTACTGATTTACCGATTTCTAGATTGCACTGTGATAAAAAAAAACCGTGATAAAAGCCTGTTAAGACTGTTTTGAGTGAACAAATAAAAGAATGACTGGTCTTATCAGTTACGGTAGAAAGATAGTTCCGAACTTGACATGGGTTTGTCTTTACTTTGCGTTTTTGAACATTTGCAGATAAGATTTTGACTTCAGTATTGGGAAAATTGTTTTGATAAGATAGACAAAGAACCGTCCGATTACAATAAAAGGGGCAAGATACGGTCCAATCGTAAATTCTGCAATTGACTAATACTACGTAAATTTCCTCTATCATAGTTAAATATTTCACTATGCTTCAATACCAGCATCACAGTGTTCAAAAGAAAAGCATATTTTTTGGGTTTAGGTAGAAAGTTCCTCCGAATTTTAATCTTGTTGCTGCATAGTTGCTTTCTTTTTTTAAATATGACCCCAATGAGACATTTGAAAATTACAGAAATTACCACTTAAATGTATATGAAGGTATTTTTATTTTATACCTATAATAGATTAAGTCATTTTAAGTAAGATGACATTGAAAACATGAAAATTAAATATTGCATCTTCGTCCTTTGGTGAATTCATGTAATATGTTATGAATTCATGTAATATGTTAATCATTCAAAGGCTACAAATCGCCAGGTGAAGATGGCATCTGCCCTGCCCTTCTGTAACAAGGCTCAGAGGAACTGACACCATTGCTGGTTAGACTATTTCTATTTAGTTGTCTCAGTTTGTATAGAAGCAAATTAAGAACTGCTGTGTTCAGAATTGTTTTTATCCAGTTAAAATGATTTGTTAACTGCAATATTCATCTTCTACGACCCGTATTTGTTCCAGAGCCCTCGTGCATCTCCTATGACATTAGTAGGGGTATCTACCGATGGATACACTAAAACCTTCCGACGAAAATCTTACTGTCATTCTCTTGTTGAATGTCTTTTAAAGTACTTCTCTCTGAGTAATTATTGCATTTCTGGACTTGTTTGTTTATTGTTATATAATTGGATTGGTTTTGATAAAGAACGATGCCGCGAATGGGGGTTCCTATGGCAATTAGGACCATAAAATCGTAAGCTCTAGATCTTCATGGCATTGAAATGAGGTTTCTGAAAATTATTCTCTTCTTTCCAATCTAAATTTCCCAACTTCTATAGTGCCCTTACTACTTTCCTAACGTTATTGGCCTCTATATAGTTACAGTGTTGGTGCTGCTCCATTTTTTAAGGGCATTTCACAGAGTAAATCATACCAAATTGGCATGCCCATCGGATGTCTTAACCTTTCGGAAAGTTACTTACGTCTCCACTATCAATGTATTCAGATGCTGAGTAAGTATTCCAACCATATAAAATTTGTTCTCTGGTGTACCCCAAGCGTCGATACTGGAACCATTAATCTTTTCCCTCTACATAAATGATCTAAACTTTAAGAAGACCGTGACTTGGCCAGATCAAGTTGTTGCACGGACTTCGAAAATAGGCGATATTTTGAGGGAATTGTGATTTCCTTGTAGAATCTTGTCCACTGAAATTTGCAAACGTATCATATCAATAACTATTGTGGTGGTCTATACAGTGTCACAGATACAACCAGTATGCATAATTCTTACGTAAGATGTGTTTTTCGCTTGTTTGACTTGCCTTGCCAAGTGAACAGTTGAATTTTCGCGAAATTTTGTTTATGTATAAAATGATACATAAAAGATCATGATCTCTCGGTATAAATATATTCAACTGATTGTTTACGCTTCAAAGTTGTAACATTATCACCCAAGACGGTGGTCGTATACAGATTTTCTTCCCTGTTGGCGTGGGTTCGAATTACGCCCAGGACACGGCGATTTATCTTGGTATCAGTGGTTGAGGCAATTCTACTACAAGAATTATACTTGTGAAGCCACTGGGATGTTGCACAGTAATAATTTCATGCCAAAAAATTGTGGTTCACTTGCAACATTTGTTAGGTTAAAATCTCCCAATCTCCCTTTCCCCAATTTCCTTCCGCCTAAGCTGTGCTGTATGCATCATAAGATTATCCCCTGAGCTTAGGCAACATCTTAAAAAAGAGCCAATGAAACACTCCGCAAATCTGTACGAAAGGAACAAATATTTTAATAACCTACAAAAGGCTAGCGATTTCGTTCTAGCGTTGTCATATTTTCCCACCGATTTTAATGGTCCTCTGAAGCCCATTGCTCGACCAGGCCCATCACCATACCGCTCCCAATGACGGAATATGGTTCTGGGTCTTGAAACTTCAATCCCTATGTATCCTCTAATAATCCACCAAAAGGTTACCTCATTTTCTGCAGTGCACCCATTAAATTCTTGTACACATTCCATCGCCGTCCGATCCATTCATGCGACCACTGCTTGACTGTCTTCTAGTGCAGTGTTTTACAAATTTATTTAGATCGCGACCCTTAAACGATTTTAAAAGCTCTCGCGACCCACCGAAGAGCAGCTGTTGAGTCACTTTTCGCAAGGAACTCAAGCTGACAGCAGGAAAAGTTGGATAGTAAATCCTTTTCTGGGTATCTCAGTGGAACTGGCTGATCTCAATATGCCTATAAAAGAAAAATTTATAGAACTTTTGGCAGAATTTCTGTTACAGAAAGTTGACATACAAGAGACTACCATTCGCTACATCATCATTCTCTACAATGGTGGACATAAAAACAAAAAAGAGGAATAGGCTACTATTAGAAAACGAACTCATTGTTAGCGTCTCACATTTGTAACCACGATTTGAAAGGTTAATGAAGGCAAAACAGGCTCATCCGTCTCAATGATTTAACCGTACATATTATTTATAAGGAAGTTATATTTTCTGTTTGAAAGAAATGTGTAACTAATTTCTTCAGGTCTTTTTCTTTTAATTAGTCATCGGTAAAAAGGCTCACTTCCTTTAGTTTGTAGCACCTATTACGGAAGTACCCGCCACCCCCCTGGAATTGCTTCGTGGCCCACTGGGTGGTCGCGACCCATACTTTGAAAAACACTGGTCTAGTGCAATGATAATTTTACCTTCTCACACCTAATCCTCTGTTAACTAGTCCTAGCCGCAAATCAGAATTAGACCATCTTGCCTGATAAGCTGAAGTCCATTTCCCCAGGATTAACAGGATAGATTTAGGTCTGCAAAGAAGATTGTTGCCGTTCCTCACGGACCGGTCTGTGAATATGAAGATATCGCCCGGTTCCTTCTGAGGAAGTGATCCGTCCCTGATGAGAGTCTTGTAAAACTCTTTAGTTTTCCTGTCTTTGAGCATTTTGAGTTCCCTTGTCTCTTTTACGTGATTTTTCAATGCTCATATTCACGTACCGTCCCTCTGCATCCTGAGCACGGCATTCAGTGTTATCTTTTTCATAAACAGATCTAGCGGTGGCTGCTCCAAAAAAAATTTCCAGGATAGCTGTGTGTATGGGGCGCAATACCTATGCACCTGTTCAATTATCGCCTACCCTGCAAACATTTTGGCGAAGAGCTCGCTTTCTCGAAGTAATCTCGAAGTAGGATTTAAAGGGAGAAAAAGAAAATCAAGAGAGAGAGAGTAACAGTGAGAGATAACGAAAACGAGATCACTCCGAAATAGCTTCGTTTCTCGTAATCTAGAGCTCTCTTCGGAGCTCTAGTACGAGAATGTGTTCCTTTTACATCGCTGGTGATCTGATTTCGATCCGAGATTGAGTTCGTTCTCGAAGCTACAGTCAGAGATTGTGATGTGCTTTCGATTCGATCTCGGCTCGTAATGTTTGCAGGGTAACGGTTAATACTTGGATTGCCTACGTCTATACGTGGCGAATGTGTTGTAGATTTGATCACCATTGTACATATCTAGTGTACTGAACTCAGTAAGGTACCCCACTTTAGTTTGTTTACACACTCTTTACGTTAATCGCGTTTCTGATCTTTTCTTCAATATGATGCCTCCACGATAGCTTCGAATCCAAGTATACACCCAGATAAATTTCTAGGGAGATCAGAAACTTTAACTTAAGATTTCAAGTTTACGAAGAAATTAGAAAACAATTGAAAAATAAATTTATCTGTTTTGTTACCATGTCTAGAAAATTGAATGGAAGTAGATATTTGGGATCGACGACCGACCTAGAGGTGTCTCACAGATAGTAGTCCCGGTGAACTGGCAAAAACTATTTGAATAGAAGTATTCAACACTCGACTATGCGTATGACAACTTAATAAGGTCTATTCAGGACGAACAATAAAACCTTTTGCAAAGTTACTTCCAAACTAATAATAATAACATTTCTACAATTTTGTTAAGTGGAACATGGAAAGTTTTGTGCCACCAGAACGCTAAGTAATCGGCCGTACAATCAGTAGAAGATCATTTTCTTGTAGAACCATCTGTTCATGTCTAATGTAAACAAATTTGTGTTGTTATACTTCCAAAAGATGTAAAAGCGATATAATGTACATTTTCCAGAGACTTACTAGAAAAATTTAAAAGTCCGCATATGGTGGGATTTTTATCAGACACACATTAACCTTCGATTGCATTGTAAAATGGTATCGTAATGTTCCCAGGGATTTTTATTCCACCGTATCTTCTTAATATGAAATTTTTCATCACTACCAAGTACCAAGCGATAAGGCTACCTTTCAGGGATCGATATATCACCAATCCAAAGTTCGGACATATTTCTCTTCGTGTTGTATTACTGAATGACGAGAAGGCGTCATTTCGATCATCAAAAGACTATTAAAAGTATACCAAAATTCCCTGCTGGTTTTTCTTTTTGAACAGATAACTGCTACACGAGTAACTTAGATAGTAAAAATCGATAAAAGAAACAATTACTGTCACATTGTTTACGCTATTTACAGAAGAAGATACTTTTAAGGACTTACGTAAGGCACTCACTTCTGTATTATTTTTTTTTGCGCAAAAATTTGACGCCAATTGAGTGCACCTGAAGAGTTCAGTAAACAAAAAGTATAACCGCGCATTGTAGTCTGACATAATACCTCTTAAAATTATTTTTGTTCTCAACTCTCTGGCGAATTTACACAAAGATAACAAAAACAAATACAAGTTAAAGGAACAATTTCCAACTCAGAAAAAACTTGCAATTTTCACATCTGTGCACTTGAAAATTACTTTGAAAGGGGTAGGACATGAAAAATTTTCAAGGAAACTTCTGATGATTTATGGCTGTACCGTATTTTGCCACCATTTATCACCAGGACGTGTATAACGCCATGAATAATTCACGATTAGAGCTTTTATGTTCTCTAGAAAAGTGTATATTCGGGGAATATATGTACACTTTGAAATGGCTGGAAATATTTATAGTGGATTTCAAGTAAAGAGGTGGTGAAATATGTTTCGCAAGATTTTAACGAGTCAAACTTCTGGTGCACAGCCAAATATAAATTTTGAATTTTTATCCTTGAAAATCAAGTAAATATGGGAAGTTTTTTGGGAAAACTGATCCTTAGAACACAGGTCATAACTGGGTCCATTGTTCATCCACCTAAGAGAAGTTAGGAGTGGATGCAAGGTGCTAATCACGAGGCGGATCTATCCAAATCCAGACCACACTTTTGCTTGCCTTCGTCTTTTTATCTTACATTTTATTAGGGAAGTGTTTTTGTATCTTTTGTTTGTATCTTGTAATAGAGAGCATTTAATAATGACCAGGGAGGAGGTGCTTTATTATTTTGATATTTTGTATGCTGTAAAAATAGAAACTAGGCCACTTAAGGAGAATGCGTTTAAACAAAGAAGTCTTAATGTTGAGTTTAGCTTTGGGTGTCCGCCAAATTTGTAATAGGGCATCATCACTTGAAGGCAGTCCCTCCAGTGTCAAAGCTACTGTGACCTTGCACCTGTTGTTTTGGGACCAATTTAGAGGTAAAAATGTGTTTCATCAGAACTTTGGCAGCCAATTGATTTTGAGTGTAAATTGTAACTATTAGCAAATGCAGATTTTGAAAATATCTAGCAGCTTCGAAAATTATCCTTTAACCTTTACTTCGAAGATCATGCTATACATTTCAAGACGTAATCCCATTTATATGCTCAAATCTTCGTGAAAATTTTGGTCTCGACGTTATTCTAAGTTTTTTTATCCATCAGAATAGAATTTTAGATGCAACAAGAGGGAAATTACAGATGCACATTCCTAGTTTTCTCTTGGTGATATTTTGAATTTGAAACTCCAACCATTTCACACTATCTATAGGGCTATCTACTTAAATCCAACGGGCTAAACTACAAGGCATGAACTGAGTACAAACATTAAACTCTTTTTGAAGAATGAATTTTGTAAATCTATTTACTCCTAAAACTTCCCAAAAATAATTGAAGACAAGTCCGAAGGATTTACAAGAGCTATTGAGGTGCAGACGTTGAACCGCTATAGGAGCAGGGAAGAGATTAAACTAGAAATCGTAGAAAGAAGAAGCTAGGAGGATAAGAAGTCCTAAGTTAAGAAGAAAATACTTGTCTTTATTGAAAATTTTTTCAAATGTACAGAATATGGTTTTCCAATGAGAGAAACAGACGTCCCCCCCCACTATAAGCCATAACTTGCCGGGATAGTAATATAGCTGCCTTTTGTTGGTATTTGATGGAGTTGATGCTGCTGATGCTGAAGTCATAGATTTCTGAAGTTGGACTCGTGATTTTGTGGGTTGATGTCCTTTTAAAATTAGGACTGAAATAAGAAATTGTCCATCAGATTGATGCATTCATAAATCGTAATTGCTCCACGGGTGTCCTAAGCTACTCTATATCTATTCTAACTTATGTCTTTCAACTAAAGACTTTTCTAATTTTATCTTTATTTTAAGAATTTTTATAGTTGCTTATCACTAAGAAAATATTCTTGTTTATAGAAAACCTTATTCTATAATCAAAATAGGGAGCACTTGGAACTTTAACCGCCTCGAATTCTCTCCATCCTGATTCCGTCTTCGAATTACACACAATCTCAGGCAACCCTCAAAGCGAAGCCAGAAAACAGCCGTGCAATCCGACAACTTCCTATTTATACCTATGCCTACTCTAATCTAATCTGCTGTAAACTTATTACCGTGGTGCTCAACCTATCCTTTCCCTATCATATTGCCCGAAAAAGCGTTAACCTAGCTCTATCCGGGCAGCCACCAGTTCGGAAAGTGTTTCAGTGGCATCTTCCTTGCCTTGAATCCAGACAATAGTGCTAAAACGAAGAAACTCTTGTAAATCCAGGTCTTCTCTATTGTGGGCTATTGCCTTAGTCCTAGATCTTCTATGGATGTAGTAAATCAAAGGCACCGCCGATCTATCCTGTTTTAGGGCTCTAATTATAACTTGAATACTCACTACTCCTAGGCCAGCCTTAATATCAACTCTTTACTATCTAAGTAGATGAATGCCTGCGGAGGAATCAAGCCGTTTTGGAGCACACTTTAATAGTAGAGAGGCTGCGAGTAGAAAGCACACGCCGCCATCCATTGCTTTATGATGAAGTTATCCATCTTGTTTACTTCAGCCTTGCTCTAGAGGGCATCGTTAGCGGAGTACCTGATATACTCTGACTCGAATATTTTGGACATGGCCAAGAATACACAACACCCTAATCTTCTCCATATAGTGTGAGAAAATGTTAAACCAGACGTATAAGGCGTAGGTATCTGACAAAAGTAGGATAACAAACCACCTTGACCTTCGGTTCAAGAATCCTACAATAAAATAGTCTTTTGGTAATCTTGAATGCCTTGTGGGTCCTGTCCAGAACAGTACCTATATGTTTATTATAACACAGCCAAATCTCCAAATACCTGATCTTATTCTTGATTTCTAACAGCTACCCGTCGTGACCCACTATTTGGAACCTTTTCCAATTATTCCGGGTGTGTCTCGATGCCTTAGTTAAAGCCGTTCTAAACAGTATGGACTCCCACTTCTCCGCCTCTCTAACTAAAGGATATCGAAAACCTTCTCAAAATCAATTAAACAAGTGCCAGTGCATTGATCCTTGTTCAGATCCCATTGAATGTTTGATGCCAGTTTAAATGCAGCAGGAATAGTATCATATCCCGCCCTGAATTTGGACTGTTGTCCTCAGCATAACTAGTGACTTATAAACCATCGAATATTTTGCAGGGTTACTTTCACCTCCATTCTTCTTGGGGATAGGATCAACCACCGATATTTTTTAATGGTCTGGATATTAAATAGGGTCACATGGATATATATATAGCTTCTAGAGGCAATTATCAAAACACCACATTTGGCACTCCGTCAACGCTTAACGACTTTTTGTGATTCAAATATTAAAAAGGCAAACGGCTCATCTCTTTCAACGAAACCAGAATCCTGGTGCTCTCTGACAACACGATTTTCTGGTCATAGGCCCATAGATGAAAAAGGCACGGTTGTGAAATTTGCGAAGCATCTTTTTCAATTTTCAAAGATCCTGTGCATACTAGAGTCTTGTAATTGTTTGCTTTTCACGTAAGAAATCCTTGATCACTATCCTATCACTTTTGGATAAACTTCCATTGCTTGAATTTTTTAGACACAGATTATCCTTATGGCAGGCCCCTTTAATTGAGTTCTGAACTCTGAACATAATATTACCAAATGTTTCTCCATACCGACTTCGATTCTGCTCAACAGGTAGGCATAACATTCCAATATTAATCCTCCATTCTAAATTCTTGAAATGTCTAATGAACCAAAAAATTGTTGTATGATTTAAGGTTATCCTCCTCGTTATGTGAGTAGGTTGATTTACTCGCCTTTTCATAATTAAGCCACTGTCCAATTTACAGTGACTTGAAACAAATCAGGAAGCACAGTCCTAAAATATTTTAAATTACTCGCGTAGATGTTTTTGGACCTCCTGAATGTAGAATGGATTCCAAATCATTTTAGCAACATCAAATGATAATAGAGATATTGTTCTCTTTCATAGTCGCTAGTGGGAATCAAACCCAAGATTTTATGGACCATCAATAATTATGTCCTCTATACTTAATAATACTTTTCTACTTTTGCTGAATTTATGATGTTTTTGGTTACTTTTTATAGTTTCTATTTCACAATAGATAAATTAAATTTTTAATTACAGTCGAAGATCCTAAGATCCCCACTGTTTTGGAACCAATCAAACAAGCTACATAAATCATGTACAACCGCACAAATATTTCGGAACGTACGCCCTTAAAGCGTTTACAAACAAAAACAATTGACCGCAAAGTTGTTCAATTCCGTTTAACACCGGTAAAGTGATTTAACCACTTCAAAATTTCCCCTTTTACGCGTTAATTCGATTAACAAAAAGCGGAAACTCGATGCATGTCCGGCACGTGCGAAAATTTTTGTCTAATTAACTTCCTTCGAATGGGTGAGGGGAATAATACTTGACTGCTCAAATGCAACCCAACACTCAAGTGCAACATATGCCGATGATGTGCAGGAGGAAGGAAACCATCACCGTCAGCAAAGGGGAAGTCATTGCTTTTTAATTTTGTAGTTCTGTCGTTAATTATGCATTTCCTCGGAAGGCGATTTGCTCGGATTTTTGTTTACTTATTTCCTTACTTCACTCAGTGGAATTGAATATTTTGCCAAAAGCACTTCACCGTGTTTAAATGAGCTCATCCAGCATGCCGTGCCGTTGTTAGATCCACAGAATATATCCTATTTTGACGACTTACCACATAGTCAACCGAACCATATGCTTAGGACGGAGGGAAACCGTGATGCAGTCAGTCAGCCTCTGGGCAATATTCTACCAGAGTTTTTTGTGTTATTCTGTTACACAAGCCAACATCTCCTCATACAGCAGCTCCTTGGAAATGAAACAGAAAAATTCTCTTGGTAAGATAAATATATTCCACGAGGAGCACATCCATCATAGCCCACTCAGGGATGAATAAGACAATATCCTGGGGCGAACTTTATTAAATTACAACCCCGACAACAACCCAGCTAGAAATATGAAGCGTGCGACTTTTGAAGTCAACTGTTTTAAAGGAATAGAATTACGTGGAGGTGGTCAGGAAATAGTACAGAAACTAATCCAGAGAAAAGGTGGTTGTAGATAAAATTATTTTTGTTATTGTAGCTAAGCTTATTAAGATGTTCACACAGTACGTTTACAACCTACAGCACTGGGAGTCTATTTTTTTCTAATAATGCAATTAATTCGAATTTTCTCATAGTTTGATGAGTTACCACTGATATTCATGAAGCCCTTGATAATGATACGTTAACAGTACCCGTCATGCTAGATTTTAGTAAGGCTTTTAATTCTGTGAATCATCTTAAACTCATCTTGAAACTCCGTGAATTATTTGGTTTCTCCTCCACTGCCCTTAGGCTCATAAGTAACTTTCTGGAACAACGTTCTCAGATGGTGAACAATCTTTGCTTTTCAGCTCGATCCGTCTACCCTCCTATGTCCCTCAAGGCTCAATCTTGGGCCCTCTCTTTTTCAGTCTTTATGTAAACGACTTGGTGAACATTAGCTGTGCTCTTTTGGGCAACAGAGTTATGAAAGCTGAAAAGAATGGTTTGAATCTATGGAGTACATAGCTAATTCTTCTTCTTCTCTTTTCCTCTTTTTAAGCAAACCTGAGATAAGTAAAGGCCGTTATTAACTTGAAATTTATCTTAATGTCAGTTTTGACCACATTAATTTATATTTTAATTGCTATGATGAGCAAAATCAACTCTTAAACACAAAAACTTTCAGTAAGTGCCATCTATTTTCCTGTAGAAGACTTAAATAATCTAGTAAGCTTTTTAACTCGGTTAAATAACCGAGTTAATTTAACCTAGTTAATGTATGACAACTCTGTACTCTGCTGCCAAAAGAACGCAGCTATTGTCTGTCATTTTAAGGTGCACTTATATGCCGGCGATGTTCAGTTATATTTCAGCAGTCCTATTGACCTAGTCGAGGACTGTGTAGACCGAGTTAATGAAGACCCGCAGCACATTAGCGACTGGTGAGTTAATAACATGCTGACACTGAATCCTTCTAAGTGCAAATGTATGGCAGTTTATAAACGGGCACGGGCGTTGGGTGTGTCGGATCTTCCTTATGTCTGCCTTGATGGTGTAATGCTAGAGTATGTCGATTCTATTAAAAACTTAGGTGGCATAATTAATAACTGTTTTAGCTGCTGTGGTCATATCGACCAGATGATGAAGAAAGTATATATGGCGGTCTGCGCCAGCTAAGGATAAGCTCTGGCTGCCTCTCGGCTTCCCTACGTTTGAAACTGGCGAAAACGGCTAAAGCATAAGACCCCGGTGACTATCGTCCTATTAGTATGTTATGTTTTTTAGCTAACGTTTTGGAAAAGTTGATGGCGTGCCAAATTTCAGAATACTTGGATGAGTACGGGCTGCTTAGTCCGTTTCAATTTAGTCTGGCTTCCGGAAGTTTCATAGTTGTGAAACTGTTCTCTTAGATGTTACGTTCTCTATTCGGAAGTGCCTTGATATGAATCATTTATGTACTATGACTCTACTTGACTTTTCTAAGACATTTTACTCGGTTAATCATTCCAGGTTGTTTTCTAAACTAGAGTCAAAGTTTAATTTCGTATCATCCTCTAAGTCACACATTGATAGTTTTTTATCATCTCTGGCTCAGTTTGTCAGGGTGGGGGACAAAAGGTTAGATGTATTGGGGCTGTACAGAGGAGTACCCCAAGGATCAATTCTGGGTCCAGTCTTGTTCAGCTTTTATATTAATGACTTTCCAGAAATTGTGGAAAATTATTATTATATACGATGATTACGTGCAGCTAAACTTAAAAGACCCATTGGTCTAATTGAGGACTGTATTAATCTATATATAAATTATACAAAGAAAGCTCCCGGTTCCGTATTTCAGCCACTTTTTTTTATATGGGATTTCATCGAGCTTTTCTTGAAATTTTATAATGGCAACACTGATCCGCATCAGTTTAGGGTTGTGTTTATTGCTTTGGGGTTGCGTTCCTGGGTAACTTTGGTGTTAAGTTCGGTGTTTGCCGCCCATAAGTATGCAAGACATGGATTTATTCGAACTTTTTTCATTTCATTATTCTGCATGGTAAAATATTTTGCAAGTGTCTTTTTATTGCTTCCTTGCATGGGAGGATTAGGCCTACAGGGGACACCTCTGAAAAAAACGCGCTTTGAAATTTAAGGTGCAAATTGAGGGAACATATAAAAACGTTATGCCACTCAATTTGTGCAGTTGCACAGCGGTCTCCTAGTTGAATTAATTCGGATTTGGAAAAGGTTTCAGATTGATCCGCTAAAAACAGCTTGTGCTTAAATTCCCTAAAGTCTCAGTGCATTCATTTTTATCGATGTGATCCTGCTGGCTTAAGTCTCCCGGGTGTTTTAATTCCTTATATTGACTGTGTGAAAAATTTGGGTATTTTTATGAATTCAGAAATGAAGTGTTGTGACCATATTAGATACATAGTCGGTTGAATTTATGGAGCTTTGCGTTGCCTTTGGTTATCTGCTAGCATCCTATCAACTGATACTCGAGTGCTGCTTGTTAGATCTCTTATTCTTCCTCATTTTGTAAACGGAAGCTTGCTGTATCTGCACTTGGATTCGTTATGCTCCAGAAAGTTAAATATTACGTTTAATGATTGCATCCGGCTTATCTGCGGGCTTAGGCGATTCGATCATATTTCTGAATACAGAAACAATGTCTTTGGCTGCTCACTGTCGGAGTTTTTCCAATGGCGACTACTTCATAAAATTATTTACTCTGGAAAATCGTTTTAGCTTTCTAAGCTCTATACGACATAATAATTTAGCAATTCCTGGCTTTCGTTATTCTGTCCAGGAGAACTCTTACCTCGTACGTGCTATTCGTGCTTGGAATAGTTTATTTGCGGATGTCCAACGCATTGGTTCGGTTAGTAAGTTTAGGAAGCTTGTCTTCAGTGATAGGCATTTACGCGTAGATTTTCATTGTCTACACTGCGGGGTAGACAATGCGTAGACAATGTAGACAACGCATAGTTTACGAGGTAGACAATGTAAACTATTGGTAGACAGGCCCTATTCTTGTGCTTGCGATAT
>QYTT01083207.1:0-12361 GCA_006980735.1 Dasypogon diadema
TTTAGGCGTCAGTGTTATGGTTAAGAGCTTTTCAGGTAAAGCATAAATAAACTTATTAAGGAACACATAGGCATGGTTTCTGCACGTAGATTTCAGCCAAAGGCACGTGGATACAGAAATTTTGAAGAAACGTGTTATGAATGGGATGGTTACTTTACGACGCAAATATGCATGTTAAGAGATAGTGGATAGGTTTTTTCATCTCAATTGAATTGAAGTGAAAAATCAGAAAAAAAATTTAATGGTTTTGATAATTTCTTCGTTTTTTAAATTTTTGTTATGAAATTAAAAGAATAAATTCTTTGGAAAGGTTTGTGTCACATTTTACTAATTTTATAGTAAGACCTTTATTTCTTTTAAACGTTATAAATTCTCCTAACTCCAAACGCTTAAAACTTGTCTAACTTATTTATTCATTATTTATCTAACTGGCTCTCTAACCCACTCTGTGCCTATTTTAACTAAGCTTTTCAGCTAAAACTTATCTATTAGTATATAAAATCTCATTTTGGTAATATATTGCCTAAACATACCGGCCAGCTTAGACGGAAATGAATTTTAATGAAAAGGAGATTGGGAAATTTTAACCTGACAAATGTCGCAAGTAAGAAACAGCATTTGGCATGAAATTTTTACTGTCAACATTTCAGGGGCTTCGAAATACAGTTCTAATCAGCATAAAAATCACTGCGCCCTTTGCAGGAATCGAACCCATGCCCACAGAGGTAGAAATCAAATCAACATTCGGCTGGCTGGAGTTTCTTCTTTCTCGTATTTACTAAACTCTTTGTTTACCTATTGTCCCCAGACGTTGTCCATTTATTCTCGGCTTTTAGACCACTTTTTAATCCCAAAACATAAGTGACGCTGTCTTGTTTACTTAGCGCGAACGATAAGAAATATGAGAAGTTTTTAAAAGGAGGAGATTGGGAAATTTTAACCTGACAAATGTTGCAAGTGAGCCATAATTTTTTTTGGCACGAAATTACTTTGTAATACGTATCCCAATGGCTTCGCAAGTATTATTCTCATTAGTATAATTGTCTCGACCACTGATATACATAACCCAGATATACCGCCTCACCCTGTGCAGGATTGGAACGCACGCCCATAGCGGAGAAATTCTGCAGACGTACGCCTCAGCACGTTTGGTTACCGGTCTTGCGCTACTCATTTGGAAATTCTTCCAGAAATGTTAATTTTAATACTAGGGAAGTGAATTATTCAGTTTTTTTCTCGAAATTATAACTTCTGAAACGTCTGTTCTTATTGTGAGAACTACATGCAGAGCATACTTTGTATTCCCTCATTTATCTTCTCTACACCAACTTTCGTGACTAACAAGATTGGCAATTTTTAAAATCATAAAATTAATTAGCAATAATTCAAATTCAATTGACTTTTTACAATTCAATAGGTTAAGAGTCTCTCTATGCTTTTTGTATTCCAGTCCCCATTTTATATTTTGCACGTGTAGAAAATTTCATAAATAAAGTGCTAATACTCAAAACGCACAAGCAAATAAAGAAATGAAAAAGCGAATTAAATGCTGCATCCATAACTTCACGGTCACTTAAATCAATAGATCGTTCTCCTCTACAAAATTTTCCTTTTAATACTCTACAAAAGATATTCGTTAACAATCCATAACGCTTTGGGGTTGCGGGCTGATTTACCCTATAGCATAGGATTTTAATTTATCTGTAAAACAGCAAAGTTCCGAGAGAAGCGTTTCTACACAATTGAGCACTCAACAGTTTGTTTTGAAGAACCACTTTGGAAATTACTTCTGATTGATGCTTACAAAAAAAACATGGTGGAAGAACTTTAAGGCATTGAATTTAAATTAGAATTTCTCTAACTAGTTCTGCAGTTCTGCAGCAGGAATTTTACTTTTTTGTAAATTATAACCACTTGAAAATTATTTAGAAGTTCATCGTGGTGACATTTAATGAGAAAAGCAATGCATTTTTTTTGCTTTTAAATTGACTCTTAATGTTTAGAGTTTTCTTGTGCTATTTGAATCTCATGTTAAATTCTTTGGAGGTTGTGGCAGAATTAAAGGGGAAAACAACTGCAAAGGCAAAGTAGAGCAGAAAACGGGGGAAAAATATTGAGTTATTGTTCTAAAGGCCTGCTTCTGTTTCACTATTGCCAGCATGAGACTTAAAAGGAGCAGGGACCAAATGCTTAGAAGTCATATTCATAAGAGAGGGCAAAAAATTAGAAGCTGCACCCTCCTTGCCAGTATTTATAAGTGCCCTATCTTGGTAAGCTGGCAATACCAAGATGGTTCTATTTTTTCGTGCATATTCGTGGAACCACATATAAAAGTTTCGATACATGAAGGAAGGTATTACAGAAAAAGATCCCCAATCCTTCTTCGGCAGAATCTCAAGTTTACACTTTAAGAAAATTATTACCTCCAGTAAATGATCGTTATCTGTATTAGAAGCAGGCAACACTTAAATAATGGATTCGTGGGGCACAGGCGACCCGGTCTGTCTATGATTAACGTCGAATTTTACCCACACCTGCATGCAGCAAAATCTCCGTAAATAGACAATAGAGTTGAATTAGGGATTGATATCTAGATTGTGGATTAGGAGACACACATCACGACTATTTAGTAGATAAAAATGCTAAAAACTAATCCATGTCCTTCGAGTTTCAGATGACAAAGAACAGTCCAAAATAAAACAAATATATCGGTATTCATGCCACAAAATGAGATTGCCTACCCTCCATTTATATTGCCATTTATCTAAGCAAATAATAACGACTCCAATTAGTTAACAAGAAACCTTTTCCTATATCATTAGACAGTTCGTTAGTCTGAAGTGGTGTCCTCTTAGTCCCTCCAGTAACATTACATTCCTTCTAAATTAGTCCCTGCAAAAAAAAAAACTTTCCACAAAATAAATTAATTTAAATGACGCTCAAGGGAACACAAATTCGGTTTCGTCGCATTTTACCAAGAAAATTCCTTTCCTGTTTCTTCTTGAGCTCCCCGTTAAACCACCACAGGACTACCCACATGTCCTATTTAAAGTGTTCTCCATTTCTGTTTTTTGCCAGAGGATGGATCCCATAACTCGCCAAAACCAAGGGGGATCATAATAAATAAATTAAGGATCAGAAATTTATACTATTTCTGCCTAAAATTTATTTGTGATTCTGGAATTTATTCGTTACAACCACTCTCTCTCGATGAGATTCTGATGCACAGTGCTGGAGGGTTTTACCACGACTTCTCCGGAGGTATGTGGATGGGCAAGGATGAGGGAAATCGATTTTTGGGGGAATTATTTTTATATTCACCTAAAAGTAGCCCTCGGCGATATGGTAAGTGCGTGCAAAAGTATTTTGAAATGGGGTTTCGTTTCGGGAGCATGTACGACGTACTACATCCATGAAAATGTTTGGAAATTCGCTTCGGGAAAGTTTTTTCAGTTTAATACCATTGTGTGAAAATGTACAAATGCTGTCGAGTAATTAGTATAGTAATTTAATTCTCTCACTATATTATTCTTTGCACCTATCAAACTTTCAACACAATTTTCTACTCAAGACGTTAGCACAGTTCCTGAACTCAATTTTAGTTAGAACAAAGTTGAAGTGAATCGAGTCTTGTGAACGCCTCCAGGGAATTGTAATGAGGTGACAAACTTGTAAGAACTCTACTTGATTGGAAAATCGCCCAACGAACCGAAAGCGGAAATTCAGGCTCTGGTTATAGTGGGTGAACAGGGAAATCCTTGCAAATTCCCCGAATCTAATTAAGCAAGCATTTGATTAAAAAGGGGGCGAAACGTGGGTCGACTGTGAACTTTCTATTCAATTCTCTGCGGTGATGACATATGCTGGTCAATCCGTTCTAAAGTCCTCCTGAGACATCATTGCATGTTAAGGGATGGTGGTATTAGCAGGAAAGTGTGACTGGAAATTCAATTTTGACCCCAAATGGTCAGTTGGTTTGGTAAAGGGTTTTGGGTTCATATTTCAAACGAGTTAATTTCCTCGGTACTTCTTTGAAGTGTAAATTGATATGAAATTGTATTCATGTGAAAATTCAATTTAAGGTTCTCGGTTTCATGTTGTGACGAAAATGAATATTAAAATAACTCTGGGGGGTTTTTGATTTCGAAGTAACTAAATTTTTGTACTCTAGTTTTTTTTTACTGTAATTGTTTTTTGTTTACACGTAGAAGAAATTGGGTTTTCTAAGTTTTAGCAGGCACATCCCACTAGCAATCCTGAACAGCTAGAGATGCAGACCCACAAGATCGTAAACTTTTAACACTATTATGTGATTTTGAACCATATTTTTTGTAATTCGATTTTATATTTTACAATTCCTCTTCTTTCAATTCGATCCTGGAACGATCTTTGAGTCAAAATACTGAGGGAGATCTGTTCAAGGAAAAGGAATTTTAGAGGCAGTTGACAATTTTTCGACTTCGATTTACTATATTATATTCCACACAAATACTGATTCACATATACGGGCCGAATAGACAGACCTTGACTAAACGTAGATAGTAGACAAAATTTTCTCCAAAAAAATCTAATAGGAGATTCAAATTTTTTTTCTCTCTACTCCCTCAAAAGAAAATGCCTGAAGACGTGTTATATAATTCTTTTGGAAAATATGAAATTATGTCTCACTTAACATTTTAGTAGCATATAATCCTATAGTTTTGTCGATATCGGTTATTTCCTCGTTAATTTATCGTTTTCAATAAAGGAGTAACCCCATTCAGCGCGTCCGGCATTTTATATGTCCTGAAACCTGTGGGGATGCAATATTAAACATATGTGCTTGATTCTGTATGAATTAGACGTTTTCCTTGGAATACACATAGCACACATTGGCAATAACCCCCCCCCCCCATATCCGGGGGAATTACAAAAAAGATGCTTAGTAATTCTCTTCCGATTGGTTGTTAGGCGAAGAATCCTTCTTTGCTGAGGGATAATGGTAACGAAATTACAATTTTCCTAATTGCTTAATCTTGTTTTCAAGAGAAATTTTATTTCTGAACATTCGCATCATTTTCATCTCTCTACAGATATAATTTTTTCTTTCATTTTTAAACTTTTGTGATTATTGTGCGACGAATGAGTCTCAAAGGACCAAAGGACACTGTCACCATACAAAATCTACGGCAAACATCAAATAAACTGTGAACCCCGAAGGAAAATGTACGCGTCCCGAAAATATGCAAAGAATTGGAAGCGCGCATTATTCAAAAATTTAATTAAAAACTCTAAATGACGGAAAAAAAGTTTTTCAATCTTCCTTTTATACAGTTTCAGATATCTGGATCCTATGTGAATAGCATCATTCCCTTGGCCACACTTTAATTGTTTTACAACAGTGACTAAAAGTGTCTCTTGCTGGTTCTTGACTAGAAAAATAAACCAAATGAAGTGGGACACAAAATGAGGAAAAGTGAAAATTGCTGCCGAAAGCTCGGTAGGAATGAACAGAGTCACTGCATGGACTCTGTGGGGAGTAGAAAAATCGTTTAACAGAGAAAAAATAATTTTGAGGGGTTCTCCCCGAACTTATATTCAACCGCTTTTCATACCCTACCCGTTTCATCCATGACAAAAGCCTTTTTGGGTTATTATCAGCAGACATCAATAGTCAGCCGGGGCTTTGTTATGAAATGACTCTCCCTGATTTACACTTCAACGCAAACGGACAAAAACCTTAAGAAAATGAAAAGATTTAAAGGACGCAACTGCAAAGTGTAGCGCTGCAATTTTAATTCTAAGAAAAAAAAAGTCCTGCGAATCGCACTGAATAGCAAAAGCCACTTACGAATCTACGGAGAGATGGAAACGAAAATTTATAGGAATGAAAATTGAAGTCGTAAAAGGATGAACGCGGCATTTCGAGAACATTCAACTCACCAATAGAAGGAGGTACTGTAGTGAGAAAAAGCGTGACACACAGTGTAGGGCTAGGGACGCCCATATATACATAACACACAATCGCATCCCGGAAATTCTATGGTGTTTTAGTAAAATTGAAAATGCAGATCAGAACATTTCGCTATCATTTTGGGTTGTGCTAACCCTCGCCCCATAATTTTTCGACTTGTGGCGGGTGATTCGGTTTTGCTGCCATGTTGTCGAGTGGTGCTACTTAGCATCATTTATCTTGAGTTTTGCGGTTGTACTTCCTAGTGCTCAGGTGGAAATTTGCATCTAGGAGGGTTTGTAGTAGTGTTGTTTCTGTCATCCACCGAACATAACTCTTCCACATATTCTCTACGCACCATTCGAATTACATTTTAAATGCAATACGGAACTTTAATATCGTTTACGTTTCAAATAAATTATTTAACACTATCAATTTTATTGCTTAAACATTTTATGACTCCAGTGGGCTTTAAAGCGGATTCCTTGCAAATGATTTACTTAATCGTTTGTATTTACCCAGCACAGATAAATTATATCTATGCATTTCAGATTTAAAAGTAAAAGAAATAGTGAAAATGAGTGAATATCATAACAAGTATCCTTCACCAACATTTAAACAGGACCACAGTTAATGCCGAGGAAAAGGACCTCCGAAAAAGAGCAAGGCGACCTCAATCAAAGTGAGGAAAAAGTAGCAAATATTTTTTTGGGTATGAAAGGATTTTGGTTATTTGATTTCTAGAATCAAACTGAATACTGTGCTGACTTACTATTCTGGGCATGTCCACACTTTTTTTCCTATTTATTATTACTTTTTGCTATCTGTTCCTATCATCGGTCTAAAAGTGTAAAACGAAGCTCAGTTCTCCCAACGTTTCTGCAATCCTCGACTCTCGCAGGCTGTGCTTCTTCTTCTACTTCTCTCTGGATTTCTTCATTCGCATCCTCGTTCCTCCATTTTCATCTGCACAACCTTTTCGCAGGATTCTTAATCGTAGCATCACCTTCTTATATTCCTCGTAAACTTTGTTTTCTATTTAATTTTTATCTTCATGGCTTCTTCACATAGAGATCAAGAGAACGATGTTCTAGATTTTCGTGAATCTTCTGCTTCTTCTTTCTGCTTCATTCACTTCTTCTGATTTATGCGGCATTGCTTGCTATTAATGCTAGGCCTTCTTATTTAATTCTTCTTCACTGAGTATATTCATCTTGGACCTTCTTTTCTATGGATTTGTCAAAGCTATCTTCGTTTCGGCCATTGATATACTTCGTGATTGGAATCTAGAACCTCATAGCTACCAACGCCTTACTGATCTTGATCATGAAAAGTTCATTATTGTTCCGATGTAAGACTCAAATTCTCATCAATAAAACAAACATCAATTTATCTGATTTCCCTTGCATAATGATCACCAAAGTAAATAGTATCGATTTATCGCTGAATATCTCTTGAAATAGAGTATAGATAACATCGAAAAAACCTCAAATTACAGAAAATTTCCGGTTCTATAAATATCAGATCAGCAAATGTTAGCATGCACTGATACCGTTCATGCGTTCAATTTATTGAAGATATTTTCGCGAAGTAAACACGCGATCACAGCTTGAAAGTATTAAATACATTTCAATTTCAATTTGAAGAGAACTGAGGAATTTGATGGATAAATTTTTTTTACACTGGGGGTGTTCTCGTCGAAAGTCGAAAAGTACATGAAATACAGAATGAAGAAGATCCCACTCAACAAAGAAAAAAAAATTGTCCGCAAAATTTTCTTCATTTCAAGATATATTGTGCTATCTCATAAATAGACTGTATCCACCAAACTGCGCATTTTACATTTTACGATACATGCGGTGAGAATACACGAAAAGGCAAAGTCTGCAAAAAACGATATCGCTCTTAACGGCTGCACGCTATGCCATGAGTCCGGCTTTAGCTGTGTAAATTAGCGATAAATTGCATCGTCGAATTACTCACCAGTTGGTCGGCAGATAGATAGCCTATAGATTGAGGTGTGTGATCAGTGATCGTGATTTTCTATTAATACGTCATGGTTTGCGTGACGTCCTCGATCTTCTGTGGAATTTCGTTACTAATATCAACAAACTGAGAGTGCCGCGATCACAAAATTAAGTTCGATAACAAAAGCTCGATATTCATACTGCGATCTTCACAGTACGCAGGCGCATCTACCCAAGTAGTCGAGCCTCGTCTTATGGTTGACTGCCTTGGATTTTCTACTCTTTCGCTCATATGCGAAAATTCCTCAGTAGTCACTTGTTATCCGTTCCTTCGGTTGCGTGCTCTGACTGTGAGTGACGAACACTTCGCGAATTTCGACCTGTGGTGTCTGTGATGCAATATATTTTTTTTCCCGAAAACCATTTGTAAATTGTCGGTGGTGTGCTTACAAAAATTAAGTTCCAAAAATTAATAGAGTGGGTTTTAATTTTGATGTTCAGCATAAGTGGTTTCAGTAAAGTTAGTTAGAAAAAGAAATGGAAAATATGCCTGAGATTGATTTACAGTGAATCAGTGTACACGCTCGTCGGAAATGTCTTCCACGGTTGGGCGAAATTTCTTAGAAAGATTTTGGTCAAGGACACACTTCAGGTAAAAATTAATGCTGTGATTTTGCTAAGGGAAACTGTGTAGGAGTATTTATGGACACAAATATTTTTAGCCTTCTAAGTATCTCTTCTTGCTTCCAATTGTACATGACCGAGAAATCCGGATAGTCATTTAGCTATTATCTTTATTGCTATTGCGTTTTTTGATTGACCGGATTTTTACAAGGGCTCTTTGTATTTTAATTGGAAATATTTTAGTAAACATGCAACATATTTACATACAGGATTAAGATGCACTGAAACGGGGTTGGATTGCCAAGATCTGCACCTAAACAGCGACTGGGTTGAAAGAGGATTACCTGAGTCCGATCCCATAAATTTTTAGTAGTGATTTCATTATTCCTGTCAAATGTCCATGTGTGTATGCGATACATGCAGGATAGTCTGAGGGCGCTTAGTCTCTGCACGGAGGATAGTCGCGTCCTGTGTACCGGTAGGTAGGTAGGTATTCATCTGATCGCTCCATCCTAGCAATATGTATTGGATCGTGTCCATGAGTAAACGGAGTTTTCTTAATTTCGGGCCGTTGGTTTTGGCCATAATATTACTCAAGGATCTGATTGACACTTTGTCTATCGCACACCGGTTCTGTTCCCTGAAGGTGAGCTTTATCATCACCCCAAGGTGCTGCTGCCGGTTTCATTTGTACCCGTCCCCTGTCTACCTGACGGACTCTTTCCTTCCTGAGGATGGCTGTATTTTCTTGGCCAAACCAGGAATAGTCCGTGATCAGCTATCCACACCTCCACCATTACCAGATACGTCTCCTCCTGTATGTAAAGCTTCAGAACACTATCATAGGCCAGGTTCTTATATACCCCTGCGCTGCCTCGCAGTGACGAACCCTTTGGCGCAGGTCCTCCCTACTATCATACACGAGGAATCGGTCTCTCAGATATTCCCGGTTCATGCAATGGGTATTCGGGAACCCTAAAAGTCATTCCAATCACCTTTAGCATAACGCTGCATGTGGCCGAATTAAGAGCGGACGTCGAGAAGGACCAACTGCCGAGAGCAATCGTTCTTCTGGTCCGCTCACCGTCTGTACCTGTGGACCATCCACGTCGAAAACCGCATTTTCGCCCGTCGCTAGCCGCCTGTATCGCCGAGAGTAAGTGAGGTTTCATCAGTTTTTTTAAATCCTTGCCCGCACACAATGGCGCTATCACCTCACTCTTCTCCTAGCTTATCAGCACCAATCGCGCCTCCTTTCAGTGTAAATAGAAAACGTCAGCCTCCTAGGTACACATTGTGCATCCCGAGCAGGAGTTCGGAACTTAAGGGTATAAAAAATTCGGTATTAGACTCATTAAACAGTCGCAATACCGTTTTTATTATCAAAGATCATACCCACGAATCACATTTAGAAATGCCAGTTTGTGGATAGGATCCGTCGAGCGGGATCAAACCCGTCGAACCAAGTAAAATCGGTTTAATGTGGCGATAAAAAATCGCACTATTCGCTGAGTCACTGACGACTGATACAAATTTACAAATTAATTTTCTGTTTTTTTTTTACCATTTGTAAAAAAAAATAATTTTTTAATACAATCCTATAGAGCTTTATTTTGCCTCAACCCCTTCAAAAACTTTTCAATTGTTGTGAGCTAAATGGCAGGTCTACTTTCGTTTACTGGTTCCACCATTTCAAATTAATTATATTGAATAGTAATATACCACCCTACAATAATAACATCATCGGCTTGACCTTTAGAGAGCGACTAAAGTAGCATTACCAGGGGTTGATTATTACTCACTGTCGGCAACTGCCGTTGTGCTCTCTTTACCGATAATCACATAATCCAGAAAAAAACCAATCCTGATACCAGTAAATACTAAATGTGGGGGGATTGTCACGACAGACTAGATAAAGATGGTGTTGAACAGATAACGTGCGGAACTGTTTTTTTTTTTTTTGTCCCACTGTAAATTAGCATACACACATCCCTGGCCTTTTGTTTGGTGATTTATTACATTGAATTGTAATGTGTATTAAGCCGCTTTGCATAAATTCAGGCGCGTTTCTGTTTATTATATCCCACTGTCCCACAGTCAAACGCGCATGCCAACCATTTCAGAGGGTATTACGAAAAACAGTAGCTTGCGTGATGCCTGTGCTCTGTTGAAACCCAATCCGACCAAGACGAGATTAAAGGAAATGCTAGATGCAAAAAAAAAAAAAAACAAACGCAGAGAATTACCGACATGTGAGGAGGTGATTATGTGTTGACTGAGTGACATTATTATGTAAATTATCATGCAATTCTGGTCTAGGGGTGGAATAGAGAAGCAGAAGGTATTTAGGTGAATTTTGGTTTTATTTCTTTCGCATGTGAATTAATTGGGAAAATTGTATTTAATTTGAGTTTGAGTTGACTTTTGAGCAGGGGAAGTGATATTGTACACCAACAACAAGGAGGTGTCTTTCCGTTTTTTTTATTGCGCACTTACCTAAGTGAAAGTTACTAGCATTAAATTTCAACTTTAGGAAATGGTAATTTGAGACCAACAGTAGTATAACTAAAAGTGTGTACACCTAAAAAGAAACATTACTAGAAAATAATTTCAGACTTCTTTAAGAAAATTTCTACTACTGAGCAGAAAAAAACTAGAATTTTAACTATTATAACCTCCCATTATAAGAATAGTAAGGCAGGCCATTAAAAGAAAAATGTATGTCATAAAAAAAGCCATTCAAGGCAAAGTTTGCTATTAAAAATGAAATGGTTGTTAGAATTATTAGCAGATAAGCAAAATGTGAATTTAGTAAAAATTATGTTTTCAGAAGCACAAGGTAAATACTTCCTTCAGCGACCCTCTCACAATTTGTTTAACAAAATTGTAATTTATAAAAAAACATATGTATTTTTTATGTCCCGCTTTTGAGATCACAATGTCCTCTTAATATTTATCATATCTTCAGCCACGTGTTCAAAACTTTACAATCGGTTTCATTTCATAAATTAATGATGGTCTCCTCCTACCAAAAATAAATAATAAAAAACTATGGTTCCAATGCAAGTACAGATGTTTCCTTTTTAAATATTGCTTGAGCTCAAGGGACAACACTGAAGCACACAGCACATCTTAGGCTGATGGAAATTTTAGAAAAGAGGAGATTGGAAAATTTTAACCTGACAAATGTTGCAAGCAAGCCACAATTTTAGGCATGAAATTTTTACTACTCCAGGATTTAGACCTGGAGCAGATTCAGATCAGTATTCTATCTCAAGAGAAATGAAGTTTGTGGAGATCCGAAATTAGTAGACTCAATGTTTGGACGGGTGTAAGTTCGTCCAATTACAAATCGCCCTGATGTGACATTGGGACTGCTACATCACAGGATTGTACATCCTAACTAGTGTTTGCCCTCTGTGCGGTCAGGAGGCAGGAGGGTACCATGTTCTACAAATAGTTTTCCTGCCCAGTGTTGGCTGAAAACTCGTAGACCTTGATAGCTGCATGTGTCGATTGGTTCGCCCGTCATTCTGCATTGCCAAAACATCATTTCTGCTGGTCAAGTCCACGACTAACCTCTATATTGCTTGAGGGTGGAGAGTAGGTATCACATCTGTGAAACAGTACCAGAATACACTTTTCCAGGTTGCTGAGGCGTTTGCTTTTCCAATACCTGGTAATGAATGAGGTCACATTCAACAGATCGTGCCCGCCGCTGGCGTCCATAACAAATGGCAAATTGATTTTTCGTTTCCTGAGCAGATAACTATATAATTTTTTTTGCTAATCTATTGAAGACATAAGGTCATGAATTAATTTATACTCCAAAAAGTGT
>QYTT01083207.1:12381-24705 GCA_006980735.1 Dasypogon diadema
TCCCACAGTCAAACGCGCATGCCAACCATTTCAGAGGGTATTACGAAAAACAGTAGCTTGCGTGATGCCTGTGCTCTGTTGAAACCCAATCCGGCCAAGACGAGATTAAAGGAAATGCAAGATGCAAAAAAAAAAAACAAACGCAGAGAATTACCGACATGTGAGGAGGTGATTATGTGTTGACTGAGTGACATTATTATGTAAATTATCATGCAATTCTGGTCTAGGGGTGGAATAGAGAAGCACATCAGGTATTTAGGTGAATTTTGGTTTTGTTTCTTTCGCATGTGAATTAAATGGGAAGATTGTATTTAATTTGAGTTTGAGTTGACTTTTGAGCAGGGGAAGTGATATTGTACACCAACAACAAGGAGGTGTCTTTCCGTTTTTTTTTTATTGCGCAGTTACCTAAGTGAAAGTTACTAGCATTAAATTTCAACTTTAGGAAATGGTAATTTGAGACCAACAGTAGTATAACTAAAAGTGTGTACACCTGAGAAGAAACATTACTAGAAAATAATTTCAGACTTCTTTAAGAAAATTTCTACTACTGAGCAGAAAAAAACTGTCTAGAATTTTAACTATTATAACCTCCCATTATAAGAATAGTAAGGCAGGCCATTAAAAGAAAAATGTATGTCATAAAAAAGCCATTCAAGGCAAAGTTTGCTATTAAAAATGAATGTTAGAATTATTAGCAGATAAGAAAAATGTGAATTTAGTAAAAATTGGTGAATACTTCCTTCAGCGACCCTTTCACAATTTATTTATCAAAATTGTAATTTATAAAAAACATATGTATCTTTGATGTCCCGCTTTTGATATCACAATACCGCCTTCATATTCATCATATCTTCAGCCACGTGTTCAAAACTTTACAATCGTTTTCATTTAATAAATTAATGATGGTCTCCACCCACCACAAATAAATAATAAAAAACTATGGTTCCACTGCAAGTACAGATGTTTTCTTTTTAAATATTGCTTAAGCTCAGGGGACAACATTGAAGCACACAGCACATCTTAGACTGGTGACAAATTTAGGGAAGATGAGATCGGTATCACATCTGTGAAACAGTACCAGAATACACTTTTCCAGGTTGCTGAGGCGTTTGCGTTTCCAATACCTGGTAATGAATGAGGTCACATTCAACAGATCGTGCCCGCCGCTGGCGTCCATAACAAATGGCAAATTGATTTTTCGTTTCCTGAGCAGATAACTATATAATTTTTTTTTGCTAATCTATTGAAGACATAAGGTCATGAATTAATTTATACTCCAAAAAGTGTACAGTACCACAGTTCATACACTTGCGTTGGTTTTCATCTGTATTGTAGTAATTTACAATGCCGCCTCTAATAGCTTCATTTATTTTCCCTCTTCTATTTCCTCAAATGGAGCTAAAAGCGGAAGTTTTGTAATAACTTCAGGTGAATCGTAAATAATGGCAGTGGTAGGCTGGTAGTTCGATCCAAACCGTAAACCTCTTCATAGTAAATTTACGTAATTATTTCCTACAACCACATATAACGACGCCTACTGTTTAAAATTACGAACGGAAATTAAAAGCCCGTGTGTACTAAGCAAAACTTGATTCATAAAATTCTGTGAAAATCTGCCCAACTCAGCAATTGCTCTGTACTTGACTTTCAATTTCTTCGGAATTCGAGCTTAATAATAGAAAGCATAGCAAAAAAAAGAACCCCAGGGAGCAACAAGTGAACTAAGGTGATTACACAATTTTTTTTTTCTATTTTCCATAATTTATGCCAACGTGTAACGTGTAAAAACAAGTTAAAATTGCTGTTCGCTTTGTGCCCTCAAAGATCAATCAACTTTGAAGAATGTGAAGGCATAAAAAACAGTCAGACAACTAGGGATCAACTGGAGTTAGTAAAGGTGTTTTTTAGTGTAAGTCACGAAAGTTACTCCACTCCGCGTTAAATTTAGAGTAACGCACACTCAATGTCTGCAAAATTTTCAAGTAAATTTATAAAATTGCTCCCATGATTTTCTCGGAATGCGGCAGTGGTAGTCGTCTTAGAAGATCGTTGGTAGATACACCAGTTGCTTCATATTTTCCTATTTTCATAAAATAGTTTGAATAGGCAAGAAAATGTCTTAAGAAAATGTTAGCGGTCGCGATATACTCGTTGAGTTGAGGAATCCAAGATGCAGTGTCCCAGTCCCAGTAAGTGGACCGGGAGGATTTCAGGAATGCGACATTCTCCAAAACGTGCCAAAATCTAAAATTATTTGAAGACTATCACAGGGCATGGTTGGCTTCCTTACTATCAGCGTCTGACTGAAGTAAATTAAATTTCGCCGGGATATTTTCTACTCTGAAATTATTATTGATTGCAGATGTTGGAGAAAATGTTCGGTCAATGTGATTTTCGAGTTTCCGACCCAGACAATTTATTAAATTGCAATGTTGACTTGTGTGAGGAATATGCATTTGCTTGGGAATGAATTAAATATGTAGAGAAGAGGGAATTGTTGTATTGCTTTGTTGAAAAGGCAAAATGCAATTGGTTTTAGGGATTGTGCAAGTAGAAAACAGAAATACTCAAATAGGAAGATGATAAATATCTCATGTAACCATTTATTCTTATTTTTGTACCACAGCTATGCAGCAAGCACATGCTGAAATGTGTTGATTACTTCATTAATGAAGTAATGAATATATGTGCACTATTGTAAATTCTCAATCAATTTTGATGCAGAAATGTCATTGGAAATTCATAAATTACTCTTTGGTACTTTATTCCTTCATTGATTCATTGAAGAACATGTAAGGGCTATAGTAAGCGTCATCGCAAGTATCAATTTTGATTGCCCTCACAGATATCTTTAGTACAATACCCTCTGCATTGTCATTACCATTGCCTATTACCTTACCCTTTGCATTACCACATCATTGATGCCAGCGACTTCTATTTTTTTTGTTTTCTTTTTCGGTGATGCCAAAGTTCAGGAGATACCCTATGATGAATGGGGATGTGGCATAAAAGGAAATTAGGAGGTCGAGCGTAAATATTGGTGCACATTCAGCTTAAACAACTGCGGTCTATAGTCGGCAGGGAAGACACAAGATGGTAGTCTGTTCCATATTCATATAATTTGACTTAAGGATTCCTGCTAGGTCTTGCCACGATGACGAAAGGGTGAAGACGGCTCGATCCGTGGGAATCAGGCGTTGGGATAAAACTACAAGGAATCAAATGAGATCTATGAAGTTATGTATCCATTACCGTATTCATCAATGACTTGATATCATAACAGAGTCGCTTTGGTCTAGTGGCACCGCTTGTTTCGAGAATGACAGTAATCCTCGTCAGGAGTTTAATAGTTGGCCCATATCGTCCAAGATTTTGAAGGGAGTGCATATGGACTTCGCTGGCCAATTTTTCCAGCATATACGGGTGGACGCAGTGCCAAATTCTCCTTACATTGAGGAGATGCCATCGATGATTTTAGAAGCCACTAAGCCTTGGAGAGTATTTTTGCCATGGGATGTTTACCTGAGTTGCTATTACCTGATAATATCACACAATTCATTTGTGCTGAACTTGCATATTTTTATGATACGAGGTCTCCAGCTGAGTTGTTCCTCGGTAGATAGTGACGTACGCTTCTGTCACACACAGTTAATGCCCAGAGAATGAACATATCTTTTTAGAAATTTCTGTAATGGTCCTAGGTGAGCGCTTTCTGGAATCAGGAATAAGATGTGTAAACTATAAGAGAAATGGCCATAAGATATCAAAATCAAAGAGATAGAGTCTTGGATTCGTCTAAATTTGATTAAGTTCGACGTTTAGCTAAGCGCAATATTCCCTCAGAGTCCAATGCAATTTTAAAAAGTCGATTGGAAATGCTTATCACCTGTTAATATTACCCAAAAATTAAACAAGGCTTCAATCATATCAATTTAAATCTAAAATTCACTTTCTGAACCAAAATAACCACTTATTTGCATATAATGCCATCTATCAACCAGAGAACGTATTAATTATACTACAACGATCGGACTCCAATGATACAATGCTTTACAATTATTGAATTACTGCACTTCGTGCAGCACATATGTTTGCCATTCGCAATTGTAATTGTTTTCTTTGGTAATTTATCGCTAGCGATTAAAGTTGGAATGTACTGCATGCATATCAGCGGCAACACGAAATGGGGGTTGCCAAAGGAACGTGTACTCGACTTGTACCCATATATTTTATATATGTGCTAAATAGATATAGTTGTGGAAATGGAGGTTTCGCAGGATACGTGAAATTGCAGACGGAGAAGATTTAAGTGAAAAGTTCTTCGAAGAGATTACGTGCATTAACAGATGAGGGAAGGATTCTTTGGTTTTACTTTGTGTATTCTGCAGACTTGTTTCGTTTTGCTCTAACATCGTAATTTATGAATCAGGGAATGAAAAATTACGAAAGACCTTGAAATCGACCTTTTATTGATTTAATAAAATTGAATGAAAGCGAGTTCTATCATTAACGTTCAGATCAGATAAATTCGAATTGTACTACTCCCAATCCAAAATAAAATTCATTCTAAGAATAAGAACTTTTTTGCGGATAGAAAAATCCCAGAGTGTTTTTATTTAGGAAAGAAGAGCCCTTTAAAAACATTCGTGCAGTAAAAATATTCCTACCTGCTAGCATTAAGGAGTTTTTATACATCAAAATTTTATGTTGATTAAAATAACTATGCATGACTTTAAACACAACAAATGACAACAACAACAACAACAAAAAATAAAGTCATTCATCAACTCTCTGAATGCTTACGGACAAATTATGTGGAAGAAAAAAGTTTGAAACAATACGAAAAGAACGGAAAATTACGGTTGTATATGAAAAGATGGGGGGGGGGATACAAAAAGCTCGTAAAGTCTACTTTTCACTTAGCTCTGAGGTACAAATGTGAAACAGTATTAACAATTTCTACGGATGCTGGGTATGGATGGAGCATATTTTAAATGCTTATCCTTTTATCGTTATTGCTGGCAGCCAGCAGTCAGAGGTGCAAGAGGAAAATGTAACTACGACTGGTGGTAGCAGGTACTTTTCTATTCTATAAGTCCTTAACTCCGACAGAAAGAGTAATTTCTCCCACAGGAGTAGTAAAAATAGCAAGGAAGGACTGCATTTAATTATCCTGAAACATGAACAATCGTCTAATGGGACCAGCAGAATATACTTCATCTCAGCCAGCCAACCAACCTTAGATTCTGTATGTTGATTGGCTTTTGTAAGAGTTGATTGTTTTGTTGTTTTTGTTGGTCAGATACTTTCTATCCATCATGTAGCTAATATTGTTTCGGTTTACCATTGGAGAGTTAGAGCGCATATTTTCTTAAGAATTATTTTAATTTAGTCGTTTTAATGCTGAACTTATTAGAGTTATGGTTGATGCTCATCTTGTATATCACTTGGAAAAGAAAGTACTTAAATGTCTTATGGAAATAGGTATTATAAATGTATCTGGAAGTAAGCGTACTGGTATGCTGACCTCAGTATCTTTGATTTTAATCGTTGTTTTTATATCATATAAATTGGGGCAAGATAGAAACTTGGGAGATGCAGAAGAGAAGACAGGTTTCAATTTATGGACTGAAAGTCCATGTTATATCAAGCACACATCAGTTATAAGGATTTTAAGACCAAACACCTCCACAGTCGGCGCAATTGTGGTCATAATTAAGAACAAATGGAATTATCAACTCTGAGAGTGCCAATGCTTCCCGATCTATCATGTGCTTCTCCGACTATGGTTATGAAAGGTCATGGGACCTGACCCAGTGTATAGAAAACTCTTAAAACTGATTTACCTATTATTATTTGATTTTATATTACTCATATTTCTAATACCTAACTACATTTAATTATCCAGACTCGTGGAAGATTGCAAGGGCTGTGTTGGTTTTGAAGATATCTACCGCCATTCAGCCTTGCGATTTTAGGCCAATTAGAATTCTCCTACGTCTCTTAAAAGAATTATATTAGAGAAACTAATTTGTCTACAGATGAATTATTTATTGAATAAATACCGATTTCTGGTATCAAGTCCGAGTGGTTTCTGTAAAGGACACAGTATCCTAACAACCTTTTTAAAATTGTCAGAGGACGTGAGAAGAAGTGTTGATAACCATATCTAGTCAACCACGTGATCCTGCTTGAAAAACTGAAAACAAGCTTTGATATCTCATTTGCATCTGTTTCGTTGATTAAAGATAATCTTATCTCCTGCCAGTGTGCGATTTTATCGAGAAATTTCTTATTGCATACAATTGCACTTTGGTATTTCGTAGGGTTCCATCCTGGGTCCTCTCCTATTTTTCATATATATTGATGAAAATCGTTGCATTTTTAGCTATCTTTTACAGTTATGTGATTTTCGATTCACATAAATAGTTAAACTTAAAAAATATAAAATATTAATACTTTTATTAAAGATTTGTTACAGTCGAGTCTTATTAAAGTTTTGTATTTTTCAGGTACGTAGACAATTCAAAATATTCTTGGTAAGTCTATGTTTACAATATAATTTCATTGTTTGTTTTTGGGGGTAATTTTCAAAAAATAATAGTATAATTTGTTTTTATTTTTGAAACATTGTTATGGTCTCCAATTCTCAATTAGTTCCACGATTTCAAAGAACACACTCCTTTTTTAGCATTTTTTTCTAGTTATTTTTTAGCATTTTTTTTTCTAATTATTTCATAAAACAAAAAAACTCCGAAAACCCTCTGGACATATACCAGATGTCCGCATTAAAATGGTCAAGTGGGCTTCTACTGATTGGTCTTCACGAGATAAATCAAAAATTGTATGGGAGAAGAAGGAAGGCGAGCTTTTAAATGAGTGCTTACTCAAAATTTGGAATGTTTTCACTCTTTTTTTAACAGAAATACATAAGTTTCGAAAAAGAAGCTGTGATTCTTTTGAGAAATTTGCGTATTTAGTCGGAAAATTGTAAAAAAAAATCCCAAAATATTGATTTTAAAAATCTCTTAGTTCCTACTCACTTTGTCACAGGACTTTTTTTTGTAATAGGTAGTTATCAAAAACTGGCTTAATTATAAATTTACTACTTTGCTACACTTTTTCCAGGTCCTCGCCCCATACACTTCCATACAATTTTTAGTTTGTTTCGCAGAGAAAGATTTAGTTTGAATGGAAATATAATAAGTTACCTTGAAGGGTCCAAACAATCACAGCAAAATGTAAATCTCAATAATTGCACTGTAATCAATACTGTAATACCATATATCACTCAAAAAACATTGAAGGAACCCCGTTTTTGGGGATGACGTTAAAAAAAGTCGCCAGTGGGCTGAATCGGATGAAGTTTATTATCTATTTTTCGCCAAATTAAAATTAATAAAAATGAGAATTTATCAATAATTCCAAACATGTAATCAATCTTCAATAATTAACAGATTCACACAACTTACAAAGCAATGATGCCTTGCATGCTTATACCAACTTTGTATGATATTTTCTCCCTTATTGTTCGAGTAGCAACAAAATTACGAATAGGCTCATTTTGCGCCCACACTTAAGCATCTTTCTCATGTGAAAAACCAACTTGAGAGTACTTCGTCGATTTTAAATTAAACCAACAGAAAATTCCTCAGAAGCATTGAAGAAAAAAGCCAACAAAGTAGCATTGACATTAGTAAAAGTAAAAGTTCATGTTTTTCAGTGACATTATTTTTTTTCACTCTCAGAAATTGCATTTGCAGTGAAAAGTAAAAGTGTAATTATCATGAATTCGTCGTATGACTTTTACCACATTATAATGCATAATATGCGCCCTGTATGCATATGAATAAAATAGAAATATAGAAACATTTATCTAGCAGGCCATAAATGCGGAAGCCACTAAGCTTGGACTGTAGTGAACAAGCAAAAAAAACGCATGAGAATTACTTGAATGAGTCACCAGGGCCCAGTGTTAATGGTCATTACTTGCAACATGTAGTCGCATGCTTACCGAGAATTACGTGAACCGGTTTTCTATAAAAAGTCGCCAATTCCGATCCGACATAGAATTAATCGCACCGCCATTAAGATAGATCAGCACGAACGTTCGTAACCAATTCGTCGCAATCTAATTTTACCTTTGGGAAAATATTGGAGGTGTATGTACATATTCCTCTTAAATTATTTTCTTTTTGCACTAGGAATTGATTCCTCTTCTTCTGTACTATAGTTAGACGCAGGATGTTGTGGAATTTTTTGATATTAATATGTATGATATATGTGTGGAAAGCATTATAACTGGGTGATAATTAGTTGTTAATAATTCTTACAGAAACGGGAACAGAGAGATGGCTAAGTATAGAATATTAAAAACAGAAAAGCTGTTATCCGGTTTTTTTATCCTAAACTTATTTTCAGGCTAATCAAGTTTGATCCATTTTTCACGAGTCCGAATCATGCAGTCTCTATTACAACATCCCAATGAGCATTATGACTACTTTGTTGTTAGCATATCCCCTCATTAAGGATCGAACTCGTACCTTTGTATTATGGTCCATGCAGATTCACACTAATTTGTATTTAGTAGATACAAATTTTTTTTTCGAAACGGAAATGTCTAACAAAATTAATATCTATCCATAATTTTTTTTAAAATGAGAGATTAATACCAAAGAAAGGTGAAAGAAAAAATGGATGCAGTATATGGAGATTTTTGTTCATTGCTTGCAATAATAAAAAAAATTCTTTAAACTGTTTCACTGGGATGGAGAATTACTAAAATATGATCCACGTGAAGCAGGCTGTATAATAAAGTCAATTTTCGAAAATATTGAATTTATGAAACAATTTATTCTAAGTGATCGTAGATTGTAACCATCTGACGATCACAAAAACTAAAGCAAGATAAATAGAGTGTCCCACTAGAAAACCTGTTAATTGTGTTTTCACTGTCTCAACTATTTTTCCAATATTTCCTGTAAACTTGTGAATTCCAATATTTTATTGAATATTAATGTTCAGTGATTTTTCACAACTATAAATTCTATTAAAAGCTTTTTTTTGAAGATTTTACAAGATCGTTTGTTTAAAAATTCTAAAAGAATAATATACTGTGTAAAGTTTAGAACGTAGAGAAAATGTATTGTATTGTACTTGGTATAGGAAAGAACCACGACTTGAGTTCTGGTTATCATAACCAATATTTCCAAATTTTTCGTAAACATTTGCATATGTCGGATTTGTAAATTTTTTTCGGACTTCTCATGTTCATTTCCGCACTTTGACAATAATTAGAGCTCGATATTATTATTAATAATGTTAACACAACTAAATAATTTTTCAAATAGGTATAACAAAAGTACTGTCATTGATCTTCAAGAAATTCCGAGGTACCGAGCATCATAGTGCTCATAATAAGATGAGATAATTTTTATTAGTAAGCCTTTGCTAAAAATTGCACCTACATGATTGATCTCATTGGTACATTTAATTTCTTCATTATTTGTCCGAATTGCATTAAAGGTTGCTGTTTATCACCATGTACACATAAGTAGATTTTTTTTACATTCAATTTTCGTTTATTATTTAAGCACTATAACAGTTGTGCCACTTCATAATTCGTTCATATAAATTATGAACAATGAGGACCCAAGTATTGACCCTTGTGGTATACCTAATTTCACATCCTCATAGTCCAAATAATCTTCGGTACATTTTTTCCGTTGTTTTGTATAACTCCTTCAATTATGCAATGCAATGCAATGCAATGCTATTGAACGTACTTTAAAAGAAATACACATATGCGACAGTAATTTGAAGTAAACCAATAAATAAAAACAATAAGTGTTTGCAGGAAAGATTACCTACTGAGAACACTATCATTTCGCGTGTACACTTCTACTATTTTGTTTTCTATTAACCCATACCTAAAATATTCTTGCCAAAAATCATAGCTACATATTTTACTAATTTAAAATGCTTTTGTACAATCCAATAATGTGTAAAAAATTACCTAATCACCCTCAATATTTATTTCCTCATTAATGAGATTCAGGCTAGAATATAATTTCGAAAACGTTGGTTGGAATTAATTTTCTTTAACTGCGAAATAAATCGTCGAATTAGTGTGCACGAAACAATCAATTTATGGAACCTTTACGTGAATACATATTCAAAGCAAACAGCTAACAACTAGCAGCCCGGCATTATCCATACCGACGATTAAATATTAATGAAATCACTGATAAATTGTGGGTGAAAACTTGTTGCTCTAAACTTGGAAAAACTTACATTCCACTTCCAGGGAGTTTCCCAATTTGAGCGTAAAAGTATGGAAAGCAAATGTGAAAATTTTAGTTGCAGTTTGTGGGGATTGTCTGCTACTGCTTGTCTGCTTTTCTGTGGGAGCAGAAAAGCTCATGTAAAATGGAGTGAAAGTTTTCGTTTATATGGAAATGATTGGTGCATTTCATTGGTAGCATTGAAGATAGATTAAAAGCATCAACTTTGTACAATAATAATAAAAATAATTTACAGTCGTGACAGTGCTGGCATCGTCATTCGCAGACATCAGACAGACGCCTTTTTATTCTCGGCCAAGAAATCGACGAACTTTATTAACTCTACAACCAGCTTTTAAGCCGAGAAGCTTGTTTATATAAAGCTGAACATCATCAACATACATTTGAAAATTATCGTTCTTGTTGGAAGGAAACGGGTCATCGATAAAACTTTAAAATAACAATGAGCCTATTGTCGATCCTTGCGGAACACCATTTCCAATACTATTCCGGTCGCCGGTCATTCCGGTGAGTTGGCTGTACTAACTATGCATGGAATATCGAAAGTACCATTGTCTACCTAGCAACTGTGTCAGATGGTATTTCATTTCGTTGTGTGTCCTGCTGGTGGTAGCCATTTATCGTCCTTTTTCCTTGCTGTCCCACAAGTTTTGCCATCCACTCAACGTGTGAGATTTCCCTCCTTGCTGGCCTGTCTTCGCCCGACTTCAGCCTTTTAAAATCGGAAGGCTTTCCTTTCCATCGTAAGGAGTTCTATTTAAATCGCTCTGGCGATGACAAGGACTGTCGGCTCCAAGACTATGCGGTGCATACATGCCACCCTGATGGTGCTCCGTCTCTTCACTTCCTAAACAACAATATGGTTTGCGTTGTGTCCATGAGTAGGCAACATTCGCTTGATTTCGATCCGTTGGTATTAACCATAATCCTGGTCAGGAACGCGACTTTTGTTTCCTTCCTTCGATGACTTCCTGAAAAATAAGAAAAAAAAACAGGTTGAACCAATGGGAACTATTTCGAAAAATAACTCTAAATTTCTATAAAACATTTACTTTTTGTTCCATATTTTAAATTGGGAATCTTATACCACAAAAACTCAATACATACCAAAAAATAATTAATTAATCGAATTTTTATAATTTTGTTCATTAAATAAAGCTTTTTGACAAGAAATAGTAAACAGTGAAACAAACAAATGACTATTGGGAAACTTGTGGAACTTGATTCATTTGCAGAATCCGGGCATTTATTTCTGCTATAGAGGAGAGGATAATAAGAATGCCGAGAATTTGAACATCCCAGGAAAATGGAATACCAAACCAATGCTCATTGCCGACTTGGGTCTACAATGCATGGAGATAAGCTGTCGATGCCGGCCTGAAGTGGAATCACTATGAAAGCACAAAAGTTTACGTTTTCCAATGGGCTTGAAATGACGTGCAGATTATGTTGGTACAGATACAAATGTTGAGCAGCATCTGAATGTTATGTCAGGACTCGAGTATCAGCCAATTTTTCCCAAACCTGATAACAGACCTATTTTCTAAGCATGAAATTCCTAAATAAACTTTCCCAAATGTGTTATATCAGGACTCGAGCATTAAACAACTCTTCACAGATCTGATAACAGATCTATTTCCTAAACACGAAATCCTAAATCAATACCCCAACCAAATGTACCCAAATTGCATCCCTTGAAACATTTCATTACCAAATCCTAAATAAACAATCCCAAGTTAAACACAGATGTCCAAAACGAGAATGCTTGACCATTCTTCACGATCAAGATAAATAGAGAAGAAATTTAGATCAGTAAGTCAGAAGTAAGTTAGAAGTTAGACGCGTCGACAATTAGTTCGTTCGCGATCACGGAATTTTGTTTAAGTGAAAGCCATTGTCCTAATAAAGTTTAATAAAGAATTAAATAAGTGACTTTTAATTCGAAATTATAATTGGCGCAGTCGGTAGGATCTGCGTCCACCGTAAATAAATTCGTAGAACAGTGAAAGTGGAAAGA
>QYTT01083209.1:0-16147 GCA_006980735.1 Dasypogon diadema
CCCGATTGATTCTCGATTACAAGACTACTTTTATTCAGGTTTTTTTTTAACTTGGAGATGGGATACAATCAACACTACAATATTTCTACTTATGGTAATTTATTTTGATAATCTGGATATCCTATTTTTTTTTCTAAACTAAGACATTAGAAACTTATGTACAAAAGAACAACAAATATTCTCACTTCTGCTCAGCAAACATCTCGTTAAAGTCTGCTGGTGTCTTAAAATAGTCCATCAATAGGAGTACATTTGTATTCTTCATTTTGTACATCGAATCTCTCCAAGGGTTAAAAGGATTTAACCGAACATTGGAAACTTCTCCTTTTTGGAAATCCTTGCGGGATTTAGAAAAAGGAATCTGGCCCTGAAATATAGCTATATACCTGCACATAGAGAATGAACTTGTTTTAAGAGTATAGAAATTAGTTAAGTACATCTTACTTTTCTTGATTTCTATATATCCGCAAAGGATACTTGCTGAGCACTAATCGGAGAGCAATTGTAATAAGTATTAAACCTGCACCGAAGTAAAGTAAATCGGATTCGTTCGCTATTAATGAATAATATTCCACATTATAGATTGGTAGTAGATTTTTTTTCGCGACATATTTGTAGAGAATAACTCCACCAAGTCCAGTGGTTGTGAATGTAGAAACAAGTTTACACGCTCTTATATACCACTCCATAGGAGCCCGATATATTATTGTGTAGCCTTCGGGGATCTTATCTTCCTGCATATACCTTTTTTCGTTGAATGGCTTAGGTCGAATCCCTTGGATGAAGGATATCTTCCGAGGCATACTGTAAACGAATTCCTTTAGAACTATACAAAAAAAGCAAGCCATACAAACCTGACAACATATTTACTATCTTCCAAAAGTGTTTTGGCTGAACTGCAGCTTCTATTTCTTGCCAAATAAACCAATTTCGTGAAATTATTCATGATTTCGTGCCGTACCGGCAGGTTGAGCACCTTTGAACATATGATTGTCAATTGGCAAACGCATGCACTTGCCAGATGTTATTTATTTACTTTCACACTGATATAATTTTCTTATAAAATAAACTTTAATTTACACATTATTATACCTTTTTTCTCAAATCAAAGAAAAATATTTGCGGAAGTAATAGCAGAAAGTTATTTATTATGCACTTTACCTACCCTCGCAATTTTCAATTGCAATGTACATTAGATGCTGTCATATCAGCTGACTCAACTGTGGACAGCTTCACTGTGAAAAGCAGTTGTCAAAATTTCATGAGAAAATTGCAAGGGAGATTTGTTTATATTTTTCTGATAAGAGGAGTGTTTTTCTGTATTGATTACGCTTGATACTCTGATAAGAAAGTTGTAATTTGAACTATTTAACACAAATCAGAAAATAGTCTGATAACCAGTGCTTTTAGTGAAATTCCACAAAAGAAAAATGAAGCGACCGAATAGTGCAGATAATTTTAATAACCAAAAGCTTATGAAGTTCATAGGTCCTCAAGCGAATGCACAGCAGGCAGCTTCTTCAGTTTCAGACGTTGGCTCAAACTCTCAGTCTCCATCTTACGCGAATCAGAATCCGATGACCACTAATTACATGGCCAATAATGCCTACTATCTGTCTTTGTTTCCTTCCGATTTGGCGAATAGTATGTATTCACAGTTGGGTCTAAATGCCTGGCAAATGTCTCAATCTCCAAACCAATCTGTATTTGATACTTCACGCCCTCCGCCACCTCCACTACCAACAACTCCGGCCCCAGAAGATCCACCTCCGCCACCACTACCACCCCATGAACGGGGTGGTAGTATGACTCCCCCAACGACTTCACCAAGTACGTTCAGAAGTCGGGGAGGATATGGACATAGTAACTATGGTAACCACCGGAGAGGATATGGAAAATTTAGGGGAGGATTCAATCGGGGTGCAATACCGTCATCGCCAAGCAGCACTTCATCATCCATTTCTTCACACCCGTCACAATCCGGTCTGATTGTAAAGAGCCCTGCTAGTTTAAACGGTCAGGTTTCGACACCAACAATGGAAAATGCGAGGCAGATCCGCAGCATGGGACAATCAGGTGGAAATGAAGGTAACAAGAGACAATATGTTTTTTTTTGCATGTCTCCTTGGTGTTTAATTTGCCCCTGATCTGATTAATTGGTTGCGCTTAATATGCAGGAGACAGCAAACAGAAGAATTGTCCAATAGTCCACAAGAAGAAGAGGAGGAAGCCAATGTCTGAACGTCTACCGACCTTAGAATGGAAACGTGCAGATGCTCAGAGAGTTCTAGAGCTCGAGAAAGAATACCATGCCAAGAGGGGGGATAAAGCAATCATAGTTAGATTTCCTGACCCAAAGCTGGACTATGAAGTTGTAAAGGGATTTTCATCCTCAATAGAATCAGTGCATTTTCAACAACCAGCTGCACCTCGCTCTTGCATAGTCCATTTGAAAAAAGGAGCAGATGTGAAAAAAATTGTAGAAGAGTTGAATAAGACACCATTCGGACAGGGATTTCTTTCAGCCGAACCTAAACGGGATGAAATTGAGGATGAGGAGGTCACTACCACGACAAGGTTTACTTTAGGGCCTAAAACATTTTATTTTGCAGTTGGCCGTGGAGGACATCGATCCATACACTCTGTACATAGGCAATCTCCCAAGTGACGTGAATGTAGATGAAGTAAAGGCGATGTTCCACACCGCAAAAAAGGTTGATGTTGGATACGCTCAAAGAATGAAAGTCACCCGATATGGATTCGCACGATATACAAATGTTGATGACGCCATAGAAGCATACAAAACAAATTTCAATGCTCTGTACAAATCGAGGAGTATCATTGTCCGGTTTCGCAGAAATAATCGCTCTATAGGGCTTGATGGGGATCGTAAATGGCGAAAGAAAGAAGATCAAAAGCAGGTGGATGTAATCAAGGAGAAGAACACTATTGAAGAGATTTCTACGACAAGTCGTGGAAACGCTGTGTATGGAAATGAAAGTGAGGATGGCGAAGACGAAACCGAGGACACCAAGAGTGGGGTATTTGAGTACGCCAGTAATTTAATGGAGAATTGGTTGTCTGATGATTTGTTCGAATCTGGGGATGATGAGGAAAATCTACCTAACTTGACTGGAATGATTAAGCATGAACCGGACGATGACACCGGTACAGAGTGCTTAAGGACTGAGGATGATGAGCAGGAGCCAAAAGGTAATTTGTTTTTGTTTTTTTTTAGATTTAAGCCCAACATGATTCTGGGTTGCAATCGTTTGTGTTTCTAAATAAGACGAAGCGAAGAGTTGGTGGAACATGGGATTTAAGACTCAGGAGAAATCTTTTATCTTGTGTAAATCCATTAAAAGACAAAGAATTTTTTTCCTCGGTTTTGTCGTATGATACGAAACATAATTTTGCCATACAAAAAGGTATGGGAAGGTGTGACTCTGGAGTTGAGCAAAATTGTGCCGATTCAAATTTTGTTACAAGAATATCATAGTCTGATCCACATTTCTATTCTTCTGTTTAACACATTACATGGAGGGGATTTCAATTATAGTCTTTTATTGTGAGACAAACCCATACCATTAGTGTGAGATCGATGTGTCCGCCACCTACGCGGATGTAGGTACGAGCCCTTAAATGTAAGGACCGATGCATAGTGTTTCTCAAATTTGTATTCCTTCTAACATTCTCAAATGCAGACCCTATTGCATCCAATAAACGTTTCTGAGAGATGATTGGGAAAGTAAATAAAAATCCAAAAGGTTCAAAGGACAACGAAATCGGCCCTCCACGTTCAATTCATCGGAAACCGTAAGAATGATCCAGATCATCGATTGTCCGGAGCTGCGAGATAGGGTGCGCCTCAAGACTAATAGCCATAATTTAAGAGGCGCTTGTCGGGGAGTCCAATCTTAACACATTTTTTTCAAATGTATGAACGCTTTATGCGGAGTTAGGTAAATAATTCTTGGGTCTTCGCTGAGAAGTGCGCCTTCTGAGTTAGAAGGGAAACTCAATTATTATTAAAGGTGTCGGTTTTCGTATTCAAAAACAGATAAAGGTATGAAATAGTTTCTGCATTCAATGATAACTTTTGCTTTCAGATAACCAGAATACAACACCTTCACACAAATCGTTAGACAAAGCAACGGGAACAGATAATATTGTAACACAGCAGAGGACATCTGATAATGAAAAGAGTTCACATAAAAATCAGAAGAATTCTATCCAATTTCCCAATGGGACCTTTAAAGAAAGTAACTTTTGGGAAGAAATTAGACAAAGAGAGCTCAGTGAAAAGGAAGAAAAGGTAATTCTCTTTAATTTGAAGTTCACTGCATGCATCTGTTTTTTTTTTTTACTACAGCCCGACATACAAAATCTTCAGCCATCATCATCAAAGCAACCAGATTCATCAAATCCGCCAATCACAACGTACGGTTTGGTACCTTTTATACTTCCAAAGGAAGAGGAAAAAGACCCCGAGGACGAAGGAGATGCAACCAATAAAAGAGATCATGGACCAGATGATTATAATAATACCTTCAACGACGAAGATAATATAGATGCAGCTTTCGAAAATGCTTGGAATGAATTAGCAGCGAGGGGAACTTAAATTGGGCTGCTCTTATTTAGTTCGATTTATTACAAGACTGTCCTATAAAAGTAAGCAGTTATTGCACGTGCATACATTCTTATTACCTACGAGATAAGGAAAAAATATTAAGCTCTACGAAATGTGAAGAAATTTTTTGATATAGAAAACTCTAGGTGTGAAGCTATACAAGCGTATCATATGCTTCAAAATAAAGTATACATGTTAAGTGGAAGATATGTTTAGACCTGCTCATCCTGTTGTTATCCTCAACGTAATTTTTGATTCTATCAGGTGATTATTTAGTAAAAATTTGGTGGTTGCTATTGCACTTTTTTCCGTTTCCTTAGAGAAATTCGAGAATCTAATTGCAGATATTCTTCCATGAAAACCTGGCAGCATTTGATAACAATAATTTATTTGGATGCGGATCAGTCGTGTCAATACACCGCTGGTAACTCACAACACAGTTTAACTTAACAGTTTTCAAAAATAGATTGTTACTAATTGACCACTCCTAAATGCGTTGCAGGTCCTTACTAATTATACACACACAGTCGTCTATTAGTGCAATAGGCCTCCTAAAATATAATTTAATAGAAACATTCATAACGACCCGCAACAAGTCAAAATAAACGCCTAGATTAGCAGCGAACGCAGGACGGACCCCTGTGGAAACCCATTCGATATTAGCGCTGAATTCTATTTGAACCATGCAATCGGGCAACTTGCCTTCAATCAAACAAAAAAAACCATAAACCTTTTAACCGATGATAAGAGGAGCAGATGCTGATGAGTTTTTCTAAAACAGCAGAGTAACGGGCTGGTAATCAGTACATTACATTAGCAAGGAGATTTGCACTTAGCGTTTGGTAGAGCAACGATTTGTTTCCATAGGAATGGGACTACGGATGTAAATATACATATGAAATCGAGTCATGTCCGTGCTAGGGAGCAGACCGCATTCGCAAAGTGCTCCTTTACAAATCGCTAATGTGTAGTGTTATTGTTCTGTTCGGAGCTATATCTATATCTATATTTTCTGCGGCTCCAAAGAGCTCCTAGCCAGGGGGAGGAGGCTTTTCTATGCCCTGCAAATAATTGCACAGTTGCCGTAAATGTTCCTTTTTTTTTACCTCTCCTCACTTGAATTTTATCGCGCGAAGAGTCAGATATGGTGGGAGTCTGGCGTCTAGGTATAGCTCCAGCATCGGTCTTTTGTTTGGATAGATGTGACCACCATTGCGTATATCCAATGTGCTGTCCTCGGGGAAAAATCCTACCTTAGTCCAAACATTCTTCTTCACCTTGGCTTTTCTAATCTTTTCTTCAACATGATATTGTCACGTCGGCCTCGAACCCCGCTATACACCCAGGTACTTGGCCTCCCTAGAAATGTTGATCTGAGATCCAAAGAGCGTAATTAGCTCGAAATTCCAGAACCTTGGTCTTTCTAGTAAAGATTCGTGTTGGAGTGAGACCCTCTTCCTTACGTGTTCCACCAACGCCACGTTGTTCACATAGCCAATGACATGAATACACGTCACTTCAGTTGTGGAGAATCGAGAGTAAGGAATCAACTGTGACCACAGAAAGGTAAATAGCATTCCTCCTGTGGGCACTCTCTTGTGCCTTGGTATAGGTAGGTCGTCCGTCCTTCATCACATGGCGACTACTTGCCCCCTTATCCTCCGCAGCCTCCTTCCTATTTCGAACTAACTCAGTTATCCTCTCCATAGATTTCCTCCGCTCAGCGTTGACACCTCCATGTGGTTGATTCGGACTGGCAACTTTACGCGATTGCCCATCTTCTTTCTCTACAGTAGGCTCCGCTAGGCTCTTGAACCTCTTCGCAGGTGCTGCTGCCTCTGAAGTTGATTTTGCCATCGGCACAGTGGCGCTCTTCGAGGTTAATCCCTCAGCCTTTTGGTCCTCATCACTATCTTCGACCGCTTCCGCAGATTTCAGATTTTATCTGCATTGCTCTCTCTTTTCTCCCCCAACCGCCTAAACAGCCTCCCATCCCTTTAACCCTTCATATTAAACTACCACATTGCCCTAAGACTTATTGTTTATTGCTAGATCATGTTCACAGTTAGTCCACGTACCACTTGGACCTCTTATTTCGCTTCGCTTCAGACTCAGTTGCGGCTGAATCAATCAGCCGCTTGTACTTATCCACCAAGAAGGAGAAGTTGTCCCTTTCGCCTTTGCCCTTACCTTGCTTAGGTCTGTCGATTTGTTTTTTCTCTCGCTGCAGCATTAGTTTCTCTTTCTTGCGTTTCTCGATCCTCTTAAGTGTCGACACCTTTTTGGCATGCTCCTTTGCCTGTGCTGTGATCTTCTTACCTGACCTCATCCGAACGAATGTCCCAGGCTTGGCTGGCACCCCCGCAAAATCGGCCAGTTCACCCTCTTTATCATTTTTACCTTTCTTTTGTTTGGGTTTTCTTATCTCCTTATGCACCCGGGTCTTATCGTCGGCCTGAGTTTTCTTCTTCTCCTTCTTTTTAGCCTTTTGCCGTTCGAACTTTTGCTTGTAGGTGGGATTGTTTTCCCGCGACCTCTTCAAACGTTTTTGCTTGATGTTGTGAACGGATCTGTCCTCTATGCTGAATGCAACAATGGGTCTCTGGAAGTAATCACAGTAAAAAAAAAAGAAAGCCTAATAGTTTCAGCAAATGGAATTACATTCACAGGCCCGAAGATGGAGGGATTATTATTTAGTTTTCTTAATGCCATTAATGCTTCCTGATGTGTTTTGAAGGACACAAAGCCGAATCCTTTGGATTTGCCTTGAGGGTGCTCTGCCGTTGGTTTATTTTCTCTCATAATCCTGCACTCGTGCGTCTTCAATTCTGTGAATTTTTCCACCATTTTTCTCAGCTTCTCATTGTCATAGTGCAGAGGAATGTTGTGGATGGAGAGGCGATTTTTCGAAACAAACCTAAGACAAAATGATCCTTTAATTTACCTGCAATGCAATGCACATTAAACAACCCCCAATTACCTGTTTAAATTCTTTAAAATTTGCGTTTTTATTTGCTCTAATTTGTGTCTCTTGGCCATGTCTGACGCAGATACTCCCTCAGCTGCTTTGGATCCAGCCATGATCAAACCCTCCTTAGCTAGATACAAATTTCTACTGTCTGTGGGCTCCTTCCGTTTTGATGACTCGGCTTTTTTATGAATTTCATCTCGACTCAAAGCGGGATGAGGTTCCATAACCGCATCCATCAGAATAAACTCCTCACCAGCTTTCAAGCACAAATCAGCAGACTCCTTCGTTTTGAATTTTACAAAGGCTGTACCCTTGGAGTGGCCGGAAATGCGGTCAGTATTGATAAGGGCGTAGTAGACCGGCCCGAATTTTCGACAAACTTTCCGAAGATCATCATTTGTCGCATCGAAGGGGACGTTTTTGATGAAAACTGTACAGCCCTCCGCAACATCATTTGACATGAATTTCTGTTTTTTACCTGCAGAGTCCAGTTTTGCCTCAACTTTAACATCCTTCTTGTCATCAGTTTCCGAGTCGGTGTCTTCTTTAATGTCCTCGTCGTCAGAATATTCGCCCTCAGAATCCTCGTTGGATTCACTGCCTACATTTTCCTTGTCATCTGCAGATTCATTGTTAATTTCTTCCTGGTCTTCATTTTCTGCAGAATTTTCCTCAGGGGCTGTTTCCGTTTTTATTTCTTCCTCGCTCTTTCCATTTTTTATTTTACTACTACTCTTCTTCTCATATACATTTTTGCCAAGTGCCCAATCCACGAACACCGGACGTCCCAGAAACTCCTTATTATTCGCTTTAAGGATAGCCTTCGCCGCCTGGTTTACGGTCTCATATTGGGCGAATGCACAGCCCACCAGCTTTCCATCGGGTCTTTTTAAGAGGTTTATTTCTTTTACTTGACCAAACTGCTCGAGATGCTTCTTGAGAGACTCCTCTGTAGCTTTATAAGAAATATTCCTGATTATTATCCTGGCCCGTTTCTGATTCCTTTTCAATTTCTCTTCCTTCTTATTAACGTTGAACGGGGTTTTCCGTTTCCGTTTCTTATCGGGTTCTGGGTCTTCTTCCTTAGCATCTAAATTATGCAGGGTATTTCTTATGAACTTGCAGGTTTATATAAATCAATAAGTACCTGTATTATTTTCCATTAATTCCATGATAAATACACTTTCAGAACAATCCCAAAAACCCCTCAGACATGAACTGTCAGCGAATTGTCAATCACCCACGTGGTAAATATTCCTTAAAGATATCAGAGCCATCATGTAGTAAGTAGAACACTTAGTGGTGGCCACGTTTGCACGTAAGGTAGGAAATTTAAATTGTTGTTGGTATGTTTGTATGTTTTTGTTGGACGTCAAAAACGTCCAAATTTTCATTTGGTATTTTCCAGTCTAAAGTTGGACCTGTACAACAGAGGATGGGAAAATGGAGGAGACGAACAGGATTTTAATTGCATCCTTCAAATTTACGGGCCTAGACGAGATATTTCCTGCCTTACTACAGTGGGGGCAGAGTCAATAATTCAATATAATTAGGGGTCGTTAAGATAAATGCTTCAAAAAATGAAGACCTGCCCAAGCAGTACAAAATCAGAGCGGGGTGAGAAAGAATGTTGAGTTTGGCCGATCGAGAGTTCAAAGCATGTGGTATGTTGCAATTGGAGAAATAAAAGGTTGCCAAAATAGCCTGAAAGATGTTATGTGCCTCTGGGTAGCTTATGGTCGTGCAGGCCAGAGTTGAGGGCTCAAGCGAGCTTCATGCTCTAGGCTGAGCTAGCCCGGATACACGACGGAGGAAGCATGTGGCGGAGCAGCATGCTTGTGCGGTTAGGCTATGCGGAGAGTGTGGGATGGGTTCACCCAAATACCGCCGCTTCCTCCGATCCCCAGTAGCAGAGAAAATCATGCCGCGTATATAGAAAAAGGAGGAAAAGGAATTGGGAAAAGGGAGAAGAGAAAAGGAAGGGAAAAGATGAGGACCGGAAAAAAATAAAAGCAAGAAAAAGGGGGAAAAGGGAGGACCCGGTGACACGAGGCCACGCTCCCTACCTGCACGCGATGGGTAAAGCTTGGTGTTAGGTGTTGGCGACTTCCCCATGGCCAATGCCCCATCCCCCTATGCATCCTGGGGGCCACTTCTTTGTCCGAATACCCTAGTGATACCTAGGAGAGAGAGTGTGTAAAGGACCTCAACCCATCCGGGGAGACCTATCCCCACTAAATACTTCTAACTTCAAAGGTTTCATAGGTTGGTATACCGAGTGGCGTGTTAAGAAGTGACAGGTCCAACAAGGCGACCACAACAGGTAGTGCTTATGAAAATTGCCTGATCTCATATTTTAACAATTTTATGAACGTCATTTTGTTCGCAATAAATTTGTCAACATTTAAAAACTTATAAATAAATAAATAAATTTTCACAAATTCTCCCGGAGAAAAACATTTTATGAAACATTCATTAAAGATAACTTGGGACTGAATATGGTTTCCCATAAAAGAGAAAGTTCAATAGCAGACACATATTTAAGTGTATCCTCGCACCATTCATAGCACTGCAGTACATCCCCTGTTCCCTGTGCAGAGATCATTTCAGGGGGAAGTACTGCAGTATTTTCAAATCTATAGTGCTATCATTATACACTGAGCAAAGGACAGATTCTCCAATTCGGTTTACAAAACCACTAATTAAGGGAGGAAAATACAAGGGTTATTCAGGGCACATCGTTTCGTCCTCAACCCTTCTAAAATCCGATTTATTTCCGATAAAGTTTTAATGATTCATGGAAAATTTGAATATGTGAAAAGTTGAGTCCGTTCGTCCCATTTCGGGCTGAGTTGTGCGACAGAGTGAAGTCGTCACGTCCATCAAACCACTTTTTCGTGAACTTTGCAAAATATCGTCGTCATTAAGCGCACTAACAGCTTGTACCAGAGAAAGTTATCAAAATGCAAATGAGCCTTAAAAGAAGTCGGAATCGGAGTGTGGTAATATAAGGAAAACGGCAATGGCGCTAGTTCCAGGAGTTTAGTGAGACTTGATGTGTTTTTGATGAAAATCGTTCTGGGAATGATAATTCGTCGGCTCGATGCTCCCACCACACTGGCTGCTATTTTTAATAGCGCTAAAGAATGGGCCCATTTACTTGAATTACTCATTAAAACATTTCAAATTCGGTCAAATAATTTAGGGCAACGTCTATTATTCAAGCTTCGATGATGAAGTACTGATGGCAAATTTAACACCTATGGCAGGTGTACGACCACACATAATCGTTGAATGATTTAAATGCAAATTTGGCTGCTGGCTGCAACAAATCCAGAAAGTTTATCTTCAATCACGGACGATTATGTAACGTTTATTTCGGGATTACTGGATCACGTCCCGGTATTGATTTTTAAGTATTAAATGGTAGCAATGTGGACCAGTGTTCCAAATTACCCCCAGGAAACAATTACAGGGTACCTTGCTTGTGGTTCGGTCTCAGAATTTTTATTCGAATGTGGAATATTATTTTGGAGTGGCTGCATCATATGTGCTCAATCATTAACTCGTCAAATTTTTAAGGGGTGCGTTTTATGAAAGAAAATTTTTACAGATTCCCAATGAAATTTCATTTCCTATGACTTAACCACGTAATCCTTCAGAAATTCACCTAACCTCATAACGTTATGAAAGCTATGAAAGTCATAAACAGATATTCTCTGTATACAGATAGTGTTCCATGGTTTCTTTTTTGTCTTCCTCCTGACAGAAGTTGTTGTAAGGGATTCGAAACTTGGCCGTATGCTTTTCAGTGATTCGTGTTTGCCTCCAGGATCCTAGCAATGTTTCCACTAGTTCTCCCTATAGTGTCCTAACCAGACTGCATTGATCTCAACACGACGCAGATGGTGAGAGTCATTCAGCTAAAATTTGCCTTTAAAAATAAATGTAAATAGATATCTGACATCGTATGAGAGGAATACAGAACCGATCCTCACCTATTCCGAAACACACAAGAAAATGATTACAACCGACCACCCCAGATGTGAGACTTTCACGACATTTCCTTAACACTTTAGAGTAGATCGGTTTCGAGTTCATTGTGTGATTACCCTAGAAAGGAGTCTTTTTTAACGTATTGTCAAGTTCAGGGGACAACCCTCTGATGCGACAGCACAGCTTAAGCGAGAAAAAATTTTGTTAGGGAAGAGAGAATTGGGAAATTTTAACCTGACAAATGTTGGAAGTAAACCACGATTTTTGGCATAAAATTTTTACTGTGCAACACCCCAGTATAATTCTCGCCAATAGACTTGCCTCAACCATTGCTAACCAAATAAATCGCGGGGCCCTTTGCAGGAACCAAACCCATGCCGATAGAGGAGAAGATCTACACACGTGTGTCTCAACCCGCTCGGAAGCATTGCTCGCATACGCTAACAACCTGTCCCTCTTGGTGTACGACGAGGATTTTTCTATAACCCGATATGTCTTCAAATGTAGAAAGCGTGGATGCTCCTCTGGGTATGCAGCGGATTAAGACTTACCTGACGTATCTGGGCGTACATATCGCTGAGGATGCTACCGCACATAATCATCATACTGATCGGGAAAAACTCCTCCTAACCATTCCTTGAATAGGAAGGCAGCTGTGTTCAATTACATGATACTGTCGTCCATTGTACACATCTTGAAGGCGAACATACCTGGTCCCTCTAGATTAGGTTGACCTTCCCTGCGGAAAGTTTTCTCTAGATCGACACCACTAACCCTGAGTTTGTATGGTGGATTCTGTCGTATTTCGGAGGCCTTCATATGTCTCATTTGGTAGGTTGAAAACATGGTCCATTCGGGGGTTGTGTTTGACAACTTACACCCTCTGAGGTTCGTTGGACCATCGAAGTGGCGCGTGCACCTTGGGGTTGAGTCAGAACCTGTCACTATTGTAACTATTGGAGTTTTCTACAATTACCCCACTTACTATAAAGATGCTGATGTAGCATATAAACTCATGCATCATAGTTTAACTCAACTGAATTAGCCTTTTGCACATCGATCGGCGGGTCTAGAGGACTTGCACGGTCTGCGCTGGCATTGGAACCCTTGAAGGATCTCATGATCGGCTATGCCCTTCATATTCATCATAGGTACCAAGATTTGTAATGGACTATACCGTTTGCGTAGCTTTGTCTTGTGTCATTGGCCATGGCAACGATTCACTTCTACACGTGAGATTGGGGCGAGGAGTACCGAAATGCATTCAAAAGGAACACAATTTTATTGGGAAGATTTTCGTAAATATTACTTCGGACATTTTTGGAAAACCTACGAATCTTTGATAAATTCACTGACCTATTGGTTACCTCACGTGGAGGTAATTTTCTTAGACAGAAAATCCTTATCGGGAACAAAAGCGAATGTAACTCGAGATGTTTTTGTTGTTCAGTATCTTCCTGACCGAATTTACAGTGCAGTGGAAAAACTAATATTCGTTTAGGGCTTAGTCCACTAACACTACTTATCGAAGTCAGTACATCTATCACCGTTTGTATTTGTGGTCATTTGGTCTAGATACTGTCGTCATTTATCATCCATTCTCACCAGCAGAATTTTATAACATGACTTCTTTATGCAAGTTGTCCACTGCAAAACTGATACATGTCTGAAAGTTGAGAGGGTTTGTTCAAACCCCTACTTGATTAATGTCCTCTGAACCATCTATTTTGACGAAGGATGCTGAAAAGTTACACCCAAAGAGGCATAGAATCATATTTAAAGTTGGGTGGGACTGTCTAAACTATTCAAATTTTTTGGGGAGAAATATGTTTTTTTTATACGAGTATGCAGTGCAAAATCCTCCTCAAAATATCTTTAATAACATTTAATTACAAGATTGTATTATTCTAAAATAGTACAAATTAAATTATTTCTATTGCAATGACAAACATTTTCCTTAATTAGAAAACTGCAATGTAATGTAAATTTAATTCTTGAATTTCCTACCTAGAAGGCATTAGCCATCAATCACCATCTATCTAAAGGTTGTAAACATTTCCATAGGACGAAAAGTATTGTTACACCCAGTCTCGGGCGAAACCGCTCAATCACCTTCGCCAAGTAAGCATAGGCGCCCATTGAATTACACTCCTTAAACAACTTTCGAAGCGGCAGAATTTCAGGCTCCCCGGCCCGGCTGCCACTTTTAAGACAACTTTAATCGATTTACTGTCATTTGATTAATGTTTCAACGGTTAAATCTGGCCAAGATAAATTGCCTGATAAGGGCGTCAATGTAGTATCACCAGAATCAGTCTTCACGGTAATTTATTCCTGGCCCGTGAAATTCTTTTGGTAGGAGTTTAATAGCGTTACATTTAGACGAGGATTACGATACCAGTGCCGGAAGAGAAATTTCCGCTGTTTCGAGGTCATTTGATAGGATAACTCTTCATTAGGGATGAAAACTATGCCACTCCTTTTGGGATAATTAACGCATAGTGGAAATGAAATTCCCAAGGGTTTTGGAGGTAATCTAGAAGGTCAGCAGCAGAGCGTGGAAAGGCAGGAAGCAATTTCTTATAAAAGGTGAGGCATACCTATAGGTACATATTTTTACCCTAAAAATAGTAGATACTAGATAAGGGTCTTAGTAAGATGATATGATAGGAATGGAAATTTGGGAGTGGTAAAGCTATATAAAAGGAACGTAGTAAAAATTATATGAATATGTTAATTTAATACTAGAATATTTGGGCTTATGGCTATGCATTTATTAATTTTATTAAGGGTCTGAAGTATATAAGTGTAGGGTTTACCAACATAGCCAGTACATAGTTTAGGTTGCAATTTTGGTAACGATTGAGTTGAGTTCTATGTATTGAAATTGAAATTATTTACTTTAATATTTATTTTTAGAGTTGTACACAAAATTATGAAATTTTAAAGCTCTTGGCAAACTCTAGTACAGCTTTCGGCACACTTTGATATTCATAATAGCCGAGTTGTTGAGTCTAAACTCAAAATGCGGAAGCTAGGATTTTCACATATGTGTTTTTAAAATTAATTTTTTCGTACTTGTCCTAGGAACCCAGTCAACTGCTTTTTCGGGCCATAGCAGTTATTAAAGACACGTGTGGGGTACCTCATGGTAGTAATCTTGGTTCTCTTATTTTTCTTCCAATCAATGATAATGTTATGTTTATTTTGAAATATAATCGAGTTTTAATCTATGCAGAAGATGTGAAGACTTTTTCTATGATATCATAGGCTGTTTAAGGTGACCTAAATATATTTCATACTTGTTGCAAATATATTGGGTTAAAGCTCAATATAATGTCGAATTCATTTGAAGAAAGTTCCGAACTAGTTCCAATTCAACTGCATTAAAATCATTCATATGAAATTCTGAGGTTCAACCAATACATTTACAATCAGCTGATTTCCTTCTAGTTTTATGACTCAAAGTCAGCTGAGTCCATAAAAGTCAGTCCAGCCCGTACCAGCAATTAATGTTTTGTCAATTCAATCTTCATCATTGTAGGGAGGCATCAGCTATAATACTGAAATTAGATAAAAATACACATACCTTGTATGAGCAATCGTTGTCAGGAGCCAGGGATTTTTTCAATTTCTAGAGAATCGATTTTAGTCACTACAAAACTTAGGCTCCAAGCCGGAACCAAGGGAAGAACAGTGCATATAACTACAGTATCAAGATCCGTCGTATCGTGATGGCATCACAGGTGTAAATTGTGCAATTAATTCCAGATCAGCTATTCAACATCGTGAAGAGAGCTAATTTCTGTCTTAACTGCCTCAGATCCGGTCATCGATTGGACAAATGAGAGGGTGTACATGTACAGGCTTTCTTGCCAAAAACTCCTAGCACTCTCTTGTGTTGTTCCGTTAGAGCCCACGTGTCTAAGCCATATAGGCCTAATTTTCACTTGATATATGCTCTCCATCGACTTGCGCAAAAGCAAACAAAATCCCGTATTTTTTAGAGATATCGGATAATAATGTGTATGAATATTATTGTTGTAAACGCTCATGGGAAATTTTATATAAATATAAACCGTTAAGGTTTCTTTCATTACCAATCACTCAAAATAATTCTTTAGAACATACAGAAAATATTTACAATAATTTCACAAAGTTTTTGTCACCAGAATCTTTGTTAGATGTCTCATAAATTGGCGTTGGTGAAACACCATCTTTTGTTGAAAACATATATATATACAAAATATAACATAATTACTAAGTCGCTTGAATTACGTTAAACTTCCTGTGCGATAGTTGCTAAACAATTTATTTACAAAATATATTTTGTATTCTGACAATATTATCATTGCATGAGATCTACATTCGTGCGGACTGGTCTTATGCCAATCAAATTAATTATTTTGTTTATTTTTCCTTATCTTTGATAATTGGACAGAAGACTGCATGTATATAAGCCTGATTTTACCTTTTCAAATTCAGTTCAAAATCTAAATTGTTTTTGAGTGTTTAGAATGAAGTTTCCATTATTGCTGCAAGCCGGTAAA
>QYTT01083211.1:0-21908 GCA_006980735.1 Dasypogon diadema
CTAATGAGACGGAATGTCGTCTTTGTTTGGAAGAGGATGAGAACACTATACAAATTTTGGATGAATGTCTCGCCTTGGGATGGCTAAGAAGAAGGATTTTCCTTCGGGAAATTTTATCTACGGGTAAGATGAAATCCTCTTCGTCAACAGATCTTCTTACTTAAATTAGGAAAGTCTTTTGCACAAATAAGAGACTTGGCATAATAGATATTCTCTAGGCAACCTCCCAAAATTTAATAATAATAATACTATACATCATTTAATTCATTTAATTCAGGCAAAGTTCGTAGGCGCAAATGGCTCCAATATTCTCCTAGATAAAAGGATAAAAAAAATTAAAAAGAAATGATGTTGTAGCTCACAATAACGAAATGAAATTCCCAGCTTTTATTTAATTCTCTGAAGGATTGGATGCAACAGAAAAAGAAAATCCCTTTCGTCTTACGAATAGAAAACGGAAAAGTAGTGCCTGAAAAGATTTTGTATGGTTATTTTAAGATTGCTTTTTTTTCGCTTGTAAGTTTCTTATAAATTATCTTCTTCTGCAGACTTTATAGTATTTACTTGAGAAAATTAAAGGACTTAAGGAAGTAAATTTTAGCAAAGGAAGCAAGAAACCTCTAAAGATTTTCACGTCAAGTATTTTTATAAAATCCTAGAGGAAATGATTTAATCCATATTTTATATACAATAAAGGAGATCAGTGCATTTAAGCAAAGGTAGACAAAAACTAGGGTAGGATCTGTTATCTTATGTATTTCGAGAAGTAAACGTTCAAAAATTACATAGTGCACAAGGATCCATGAATAGAAGAACTAACTGCAGGGGAATTCTCTATTATTTTCATTTGACGAGATTTTATTTCACTTCAAAATTGGTTACAATATCTCGAATCAAATATTAGTTTTTTTCCATTTTTTTCCACAAAATGACTCTCGATGATGCCACAAAAAAGAATTTACCACAAAAGTGTTTTAAAAGCATCTGCTTCACGGAAACGCTTTACCCTCTTTTTCTGTTGGCAGAAGGGAAATCGATGAGCCAAAAGGCATTTAATTAAATTCGAAATGAATCATGCATTTCAAAACTACCCTCATAAAGGTGTTATATTTTCCTGTTACTCATTGCAACCCCCGGTACGTTTATTTCAATTCGTCCCCTTCCCAGGGAGTGAATCCTGATATTCTCAATTCTGTGGTGTTTATGTATACTATTCAATGCAGAGCCTTGTGTACCATGCTGTACTCTGCACTCTGTAGATTATGGGTTATATTGAAACAGATTTCGCAAACATGGTATGCCTTGCACAGTGGAAGAATTTATTGAAGCCGCTAAGCTTCCCAATAAGTGCAGAATTTTGTTCACTGTGCTTCCGGTGAACGGTGGCTTTTCTACATAAGGTTAGTGTTCCCTCTTCTGCTATGTTGATTTAATTTTATGGTTATTTAATGGAGCCAGTTTGTGTTGGATCATTCAATGAATCTTATTAATCCCGTGCGTGGTGTAGCTGTAGTCCTTGTCAAGTGTCTTTTGTAATTTTTGAATAGCTTGTTTGAACAAGATGTGGGCCAGGAAAATAGGGAGGAGGACCTCAAAGGATTAACATCGACATCATGTATGCTCGTGCTCAGATACAAAAGATGGACGATTTTTATTATCTGTCCAAGTATCTTTTTTGTGTGCTTTAGCAATTTTTTGTTTACCTTGCAACATGTAACTCATCAGTCCCTCTGCAAGGAGGAAAGAACTCCATCAAAACAGCTCAACTGGCTTACCATAGCCAGATGGTCATGCAAAGTTAACCCTAGTTGTTTTCATAGAGGTTTTTCGGGACTCACTCAATTACGAAGGGAAGGGATCGGATTAATTAAAATTTTGTGGGAAGGGCTGCTGTACTGGTCTTTGTTCTGAAGGTTAATGTAATTTGCTTTTAAATTAATCTTGAAGCAGTATTCGAGGTTGCAAACTAAAAATAAAAAATTAAATGATCTTAGAACAAACAACTATCGAGCAAAGGCTGGTGGTTTTAAAAAGACTTCGATTAAGTAAACAATTTTCATCTGTTTATGAGAAAAAGATAAATTTGGGATACAAGTCAGAGAAATCAAACAATCTTTGTTTTTGAATTTTCAATCTTTTAATTTTATGTAAACTAATTCGCTTTTACAGATTAATCAATTATTCATTGTTTGTGATTTTGGCTCATTATTTCTATTTTAATAAATCTGAAAATCTCAATAGGATAGGAGCTTTTTAATGCTGCAATATTCCAATATTTAAGGAATTTGCAAATTAAGTTAATAAGTTCTCATGAAGAGACTAGACCACAATTTCTTAGCGTATTATGTCGAACTTTGAAAAGCTTAAAGAAAGGAATCTGAGCTCATTCACTACTTATTTTTCACTTTTGATTTTTGACGTAATTTATGAACACTTTTCATTTTGATACAAAATTTTAGGAATTTTTAAAGTTATCCAACGTTTTATGATTTAATGCAACCTAAATATGTTAAACCTTCGTGACCATAAAAAAAGACCAAATTTTGGGGGAAAAGAAGCGTGACAAATTCATTCCATAAAAATTTTATAGCTTCACAACTGCGAAAAGATTTTTACTACTGTCATTAAGGTATAGATACATTTTCAATTCTATTTCCTTTCTGGGCAAAAAGAAAAATATCCGAGAGTGTTTTTACCTTTTATTGTGTGTGGGGTGCAATTTATGGAGCTTTTCCTTATTGATTGGCTTATGGTTCCATAAACTGTATATTAATAAGGTGGAGATTTTCAGTAGAAACAAATTGAAATTGCATAATTCAAAAACTAAAACATTGTAAGGCGTAGGCCAAGAAATATATTAGTTTAGTTGATGATTTTGTTAAATAATTATGCTGTGTTCAAAAAGATAAACAAAGACCGTTGAATAATTTATCGCGGTATTGTGGCAAAATTTCGGTATAGGCGCGTACGATTCCGAACTAGGGTGGATTGATCAACTAAAATGACGTAGAGAAGTTTCGTTTTTTTCAACAAAGCGGACTATGTTGAAATAATTCTGGTAGGCAGGCTTGTTTGCCAAATATGTTGAGAAAAATTCGCGGAATTCCTCAATAGGACGTCATAATACTCAATGACACACACGCCAGTAAATAATTGAATTTCTGTAGAATTCATATTTAAAACAGGATGGGCCTTGTGCTATCTGATTGAATAAAATTAAGCAAAAATACGGAGGCCGAAAAATAATAAATGTGTTCCTGGAGGATTAGAAAAATCGATTTTCCCTTTCAACATTTTTTGCTTCCGTGAACTAAGAATAAGTACTTAAAACGATTTTGCAATATTCGACATTTTCAGCAGTTACAGCTTGTACCCTGCATTGGTCGAAAATTGAGGGTGCTCGACGCAGCTGTATGCTTGAAGTTTATCATTTTTTGCACGTATTAGAAATAAATTTTATAGGCCATTCGATCCCATTCCTTTCAATTTAGAGTGAGAATTACTAAGATGAATCATCATTCCAGTTTGCCAACGAAATTGAAATGTAATCGAGGAGGAATTACCCCAGAATTACAATTCCTTTTCAATTCATCTTGAAAGGGAATTAGAAAGGAATTAAGAAATTAAAATGAAGTTGTAATTCCTGGGTAATTCCTTCTCAATTATATTTCAACTCCGTTGGCAATCGCTGTTGAATTTACGAGGAATTGTAATTCCATACATCATTATCTGAAATGGTGATTTATCTTAGTAATTCTCACATTCCTGTATGTAAATATAGTACAGTAAATTCATACAGCTGGCAGGATGACTGCAATTTTGTGATCCATGATTGATAATTTCTAAGCAAATTCAATTCAGTTTAAACGTGTTTTTCTCAAAACTATGTTTTTTGAACTGGCTTTGAAATTTTAACCATACGAAATAGACCCTTTTTCTGGAGCCATGAACCTAAACCTGGTATAAATTGCTAATTTTATAACGATTAATTTGAAAAAAAGCCCAAAAATTGATATTAATTCATTCATTCAATTTCAAGATGGCCTTTTTATTTTTAGTTTCGGATGGGTTTCGTAGACTCGGGACGTCATTTCTAACTAAGACCCTTTGCCATTAATAATTACCGTTAAGACTTTTACTCCATAAATCCGTTTTTTTATATAACATAAAAGTGTTATAAATAAAATATAAAAAACCAAAGTTTATAGAACATTTAATTCACTAGAAATGATAGCTCAGGCTGTAGATCAGGCTAATCGTATATCAAATCAATAAATGAGTTTTTTTTGTTACTTCCATAAAAGCCATCCATGTTTCTTTTTCTGTAGGACTGAAAATGGGAATATTTATGTAACACTAACACTTACAATAGCAATAAGGGGTTGCTACAGGGCTCTATAATGTCTCCCGCGCTTTTTTGTCTTTTCATCAATAACCTTTTGTTTCTAATCTCCACGGCAATTTAAAGTCCTCGGAACTTGGGCTACATTAAAAAAAAAGACGAAATTCTTTACTTTGCAGTACAGGAAGTCTTGTGGTGGCAACAATATTGTCCATTCCGTTCTGATAACATGAGCACTACAAAATTTTTGGCGTACACTCTGTTGTGTGGGTTGGAATTTACCTTAATCAGTAAATTCTGTTGTCACATTTATCAAGATGCAGACTAGTTTTCCTCCATTTAGTAGCCTATAACTTAACAAGGACTAGTCCAGTCGTCAGTCTAATTTACTTTTCGGAAACATTGTCAGAGACTTTCTTCGAGAAAATATAGGTCCCAAATAGGATTTTCAGATGAGTGTAGTATTTTCCAAGAATCCATGTCACAAGAACAATCTGTAGTTGTCTAGATATTATAATTATTTCATAATAAATATAATAAACTTGATTTAGTGCTATGTTGTCTGTTCGTCTTTCTTTAGGTTGGACTCCCTTCTAAGAGAATATCTTTAAAACAATTCAAATATCGAGGCAGGTCAGGTTTCACAAAAAACAGAAAGCACCTCATATAAATTATTTAAATTGCAAGTCATCAATATCTACCCTACTGCATAATTATGCTTCCTACATCAATAATAACCTATACTAATTTGAACTCATTGATTTTCCTTTCTTTTCAGGGCGGAAACCTCTGATGACGTCGGAGTGCACACGAGAACTTCTACTATAAAGCCCGTCGCCTACTGTCGTCGGTTATACCTAATCCGGTCGCTTTTTACCTCCAGTTGCCTGGTGGTACCGCGACCACCCCAATACTGGAGGATTAATCGATTTTCGTGATATCTTTTCAGTGCAAGTGCATCTGTGAATATAGTGAAAGAAAAATTTAAGTGAAAAGGAGTAAATAAAAAAAGCTGAAAAAGTATCAAGTGAAGTGTTTGCAGTGATTAATCAGGTTTAAACGACCGCCAAAATGGGATTTACTATAGCTAAATGGATTACCTTGATATTAGCAGTTATAGGACTAGGTGAGTAGTTGACATGAAACTGAATTTCTAATTAATCTTAAAACGAATGAATGTATCTAGTAAAGTCACCATGCAGCTTGTGGTCCAACGGATGAATAATGAAGAAAACTGGCAAAGTTTTATCTCTTTACCATCGATCCTGAGTTGAAAATTTCCTTTTAACTCGTCGCCTCTGGTGTTTTCTATTTTTGAAATTTATTTTTGGGGCCCTACTTGAGTCTGCGGAGTTTTACTGCATCACATTTATAACACAAGGCTGCACTTTCCATGAGTGTGAGATTTTTTTTTCAGATGTTCTTTAGAGATGATTGGGGTTTTTGTTCTTGAGGCGTCTAGCCTGAAACATTTCCAGAGGCGGGTTCTCAGCCTTCAGCTATTTGTACTAACGACTTTATTAAAAATTTATTTTCTCACTGAACTTATTTCAAAAGAGTCATTTTATGACTGCCATATCCATGGAATGAAGTCAACTGTTAGATTCCACTGGAAAGGCGTCGTTTAGGATGTAAAGTTTTGAAATTATTTCAGTTGACTCTGCAAAAATTACATTTCAGCGTATCATTATTAAATCTATTTTATTAGAAAATAATCCTTAATGTGATTCATTGCTGACTAATGATATTTTATTAATTTAGGATTGTTATTCTTTTAAAAATATTGTATTTTATTTGTATGTAGAAAAAATAGCTATTGAAGTGCCTTACCTTGCGTCCACACTAGACATTTTTCTTGCCAGAAATGAGGCAACTTCATGGTTTGCTTGAGAAGAAGTACCGAAAAATTTTTAAATTTTAGAAGACAGCCTACAAGTTTTTATCTAGTATTCAATGAAATTGACTCATTTTTGGCAAGAAAAATATCTAGTGTAGACGAAGGGTTAGCAGTTTAATAAGGCACTGGACATAGTAAGCTGGTTTTAATACTTTTTGCTACGACTAAATGAAATGACTGCTAATTGAACTATAAATTCACATTTTATTGCATAAAGGTTAGGATCCACAGAGTGGGATGTATATCTAATTAAAATCATAGCCTTGATCGCCAATATTCAAATAGATATTTCGGAAAAATGCGTGTGTCCTAAGGCTGTCTAAAATCTAGAGGGAGAAAGTTTCAAAATCTAATGGATCGGGCAAAGAATTGACTACTATAGAAATTTAAGAAAAGCATTCTATCAGATTGCTACAGATTTACATATTCACATATTTTGAGATGATTAAAACGCTTCAATACCTATGCACATAGGGAGGAGTACGGTACGCATCGTAAGAGGAGTAATTGACGCAAACGACGACACTTTGCATAGCACAGTCTGGCCGAGATGTATAAATCTGAATATTATAAGCATTACTTACATGTGATACTTACAGTTTTTTAATAATCAAACCATAGCGAGGCAATTCATGAAAATACTAAACAATAAAGGTCCGAGTATTGAACCTTGGGGAACTTCACATTTTCCAGCAAGGAAAGCAGAAGCTGTGATTCTACAGTGCGGACTTGGAAAATGTAATATAACAAATATATAAAATGAATGATACAATGCATGAATTCCCAGGTGTATAGATTCGTGAGTAGAACTTCAAATTCAGCAATTATATCAGCTATATGAAATCGTCGTTATCAGACTAGGGTTCTCCTCTGTTCACTGTCATTAGAACAGCTATAGCTTACGGTAGTGATGTTTACAAGGTCTTCCAAGAATCATCCTAAAGAAGGAGTTCATGTCACTCAAGGGATGGATAGAAAAATATATCAAAATACATCAACTCATACATAATTATTCATCATTTGTTACTGTTATAAAACTAACGTACCTACTGGAAAACTCCTATGGCTTGGGTCGATGTATGGATATACTCGTCGGAAACGGGGATAGGTGAAGCCATACCCGCGATCGGTATACATCCTGTGTCCTATTATACACAGTTTCAGCAACGCAATAAAAAATCATCTTTAACTCCGAATTTTCGCTCAGGTGCTTTGCGATGTACCTAAAGCCAGGCAGGAAACCACTTGAAACATTAATTTGAATTTTCTATCGAATCGCATTCAGTGATAGGGGTCTAGCCTCATTAAATGCTGTAAAAGTGAGTGTTAAGCAAGTTTTTGTCTGCCATGGACCAGGGTATTATGAAAAAGGTTAATGTGACGTCACCGCATGTATTGATTTAAAAACAAAAAATAACTTGTAAAACAAAAGTGTAAAGTTTGATAAAAATGTAAAAATCTTTTTATTAGTTTTTACCTTGAAATTTTTTCAGAAATCATCAATTTCCCGTGCCCGTAAAGTAGGATCTCCGCTTAAGGTTGCTAGGGAGATGGCTAAATTGTGTAAATTTAAATAGGCAGCCAAAATAATATTTTAGGGTCATGTGAAACCAATCGAAGCTAATAAACAAATCTCAGTTTTTTATCTTCCATTTGAATTTCACTGTCTGACTTATTGACCTCACCTTTTTGTACAATGTGGGATGTCCAAGTCAACTAAGTTAATGCGTTTAAATACTTTTGAAGTACACCCAACTAGTTCTTGATTGTTGTGATGGAAACTGTGAGTGAATTTTTGTCACGGTTACGCATGAGCTCCACTTCCTGTCGAAGTACTACTCATAAAAATGGTGAAAAAAATAAAGCTTAAATTGGCATGAAGAAGCTTCACAATTATCTGCATTTCATAACGTGTCCGTAAAAAGCCTTCAACACCAAAAGAAGTGCCTACACCACGTCAAAATTGTAGGATGTCTCCTGGTGTACGTAACTTTCAGTCTCATCAAGATTCCGCAGATGATCCGTACTTTGTCAATCCGTTCCCCTTAAGTTATTCTTAACCCGTTCGAGTTTGAACCGCAGAAATTCGCGGTCAGCTGCTGATCACGTCAGTCTACAAGATCTCCACACGAAGGCTACTGTGCTTAATCTGTGGGTGCCTTTTTCAAGACAGTCTCTGCCCACTCACTTAAACTCGTTTCACTTGTACAAATTCGATTTGAATAATTGTAGCGAAGCAAGATGGGCGACTTCAAGTTACTCCGCTTGTTTTGCAACTAGTGCCTTGATGATCTTAATTGAATGATGACCCACTCAATCAGAACAGAATCGTCCCCTTGCCCGTCTCCAACACCACCGCCAACTGATCCAATATTGTGTTCGAATAGCGTGAAGATCGGAATTAATTCAGTCCCATGAATTTATAGTCCCTGGTGGAGTAGTTCATATGGGCCGGCATCAAAACGATCACCAAATCTAGGCTCTAGCTACGATCCGCTCTGATCTACTCTACATACATATGTTGGCCGGAGTAATTTATCGCTGGACACAACTCCAAACCAGTAACGCCGGCCGCGTTCTGATACAAATCGCGTAACGCATGCGTGCTCGCAGTGAACATGACTAGGTTTTAAATAAAAGCGTAAGTGAGCGTCAAGAGTGCATTGGACACGGCATAGTCGTTTTTTGCCTGATAAGCAGGGAAAGCTGCATCCACTTGGCTTTGTTGTTGGGGCGATCTAATTTCGGACAAAGTTCAAGAGATGTTAACTACTGCACGAGGGAAATTGCACAATCATCACCGGAAGACGCGCATGGCGGGTTCTTTTCTGATGATATGCAGCAGCTGCTTTCATCTGTTGTGTGTTCAAGCGTAGACTGGTATTACAAATTTATTCCATGCTTCATACATGCTCGTATGATTTATTGGTAACCGGTTTTCGCGAAAAAGAATGCCTCACCACGCTATTAGCAACCAACACATGTGACTGAATTCGAATCACCTGTTGAGCCGGTTGACAGGTGAAAATATCAAGAGAAGGAGGTCTGAATTCTAGTAGCCTGCAATTATTAATGACTCTTGCCCAGAATGTGTTCTCATACCATTCGGAAGTGCTAAAATTTTTTGAATGAGGTAATTCAGGCATTAGTCATTATCACGATTCACGGAATGAAGCGGCATATTTCTCATGTCGACACCGACACCAGCATGGTGCTAAACTTTTCCACGTCAATTAGTGGAAAGTGTGGATGACGCAATTATTATGGATCAATGATAAGGTGTCCCTGTGTCGCACTATGAATTTATGAATTAAAATTGTTCACGTAGTTGAATTGAATACAAGGTTCCCGCCTTACAGTGGTATATACCCACTTATCAGTTACCACTAGCAAAATTGATATGGTCGTTTTATCAGACTTCAAAATTTTGATATACGAGGGCGACAATCAATATAAATAAGAATTTGGAATTTTTATTTAGTTTAATCACCTATTCAGTTCTCAGTTAGGGACACATTGTCCTTTTCAGAACTTTTCTAATTGTCTATTAATTCCATTTGTAGTTAAGTTTTTCGGAAGATTCTTTACAATTTTTAAAATAGTGTTGCAATTTGAAAATATCATCAACATAATATTTAGTTACAAATTTTCCAATTTAATAACAGTTTTTCTTTTTTCTGTCCTTTTGTGAAATTTTTCACTGCTTTCCATCAAAATTAAGAAACTGGTTGATAATCTTAAATTTTAACAATAACAGTCGTTGGCTTAATTGACTCATTGAGGGTTATAGCTCATCTGTTTTTGACGAATGTTGCGGTTATTTTTTACATCGTGGATTCCGAATCACTATAAGCCCTCGATATAATGCATCACAATTACCCGTCTAAGGCATCTTGAATCAAATGTCTTAAAAAAACTGTCGCATGGAAGATCATTTTGACTTGGTAGAATTTAATGTTGGAATATGTTCTCCAGGTCTTGATTAACTCGATCTACGGAGTCATATTAGTCTAAGAATAACTGCACATAAGTGTAACTAAGAATTACTAACAGGCTCACTAAACTGTTTACATAAAGACTGAAAAAGAGGGGGACCCAAAATTGAGCCTTGTGAGACACCGGAAACTAAATGAATCTAGTTGGAAAGTGAAGATTGTACTTCACTTTTAGTACTTGAGAACGATCCTCCAAAGAGCCACTTACATATAAGCCTAAGAGCTGTGAAAGAGAAAACGACTAATTCATGAAGTTTCGAGACGATTGTAAAATGATTCACTGAGTCAAAGGCCTTGCTAAAATCTAGGTATGACCAGTATTGTTAACTTATCTCTTGCATTAGTATTCCTAAGAAGTATTTCAATAACATACGATAATTGTCTTGCAAAATGCTAACCACATTAACGACTATTACATAATTGAAAAATTTGTAATGGCAATTACACTTTGCAAAGCAAACAACATTGAATCATATTTGTATCTGTAATATTTTATAAATAGAATTTAGAGTTAATCTTATCTAGAAGTGGTTACAGCAGATGCCACTATGTCATCGTTCTACTAGAATTAAATGTCCCGCATTAATAACACAAAATTGATAAAATAAATCAACTTCCTCCAACCTGATTTGTATACTGCTTCGAAATTACTACTACAATAATTTTGTTTTGTTTCTCGGTTTGAAAATCTTCATCTTCCGTGAATTGCTCGGCGTTCTTAGATAATAATCGTACTTAAGGAGTTAAACATAAATAGCTTCTGTCAAGCTTTGTTTCTTTATTTTTACTGCCACACTGTCATCCCTTGCGTTTCGCAGCAAAACTGTGTAATGTCTTCAGTTGTTACCGGTATCTAACAACTGAAAGGTAAGCGTCCCTGGTAAATAAGCTGTCATTAAGAGCAGCACACCTTGAATTTTAAAAAGATCGTGTCTGGACAAGTTTCTGTGACTCAGAAATAGTTCTTGTGATTGCCTGATTAGCCAGTGAGAATCTTTTTATATCTCTGCTCAGACATCTTCTTGTCTAAACAAACGACAGAATTTTTTTAATTTTCGGATTTTATCAGTTAACCTCAATCAAACTTTCTAATTTTGACCGAACTAAACAATGTGGGGAGAAAAAATCAAAATCTCTGGACAAAATGTTTATTTGAAAAGTAACCTTTTCACGTGAAAGAATTCAATGGAAGCATTGATAGAATTTTTTGTGAATTTAAATTTTTGGCTAAAACCTAGCAATTTGTGATAGTTTTTTGCTATCAACAGTTCATTAATCTTTGCTTGTGGCTTCTGACCAATTTTAAAGTTTTCTATCATAGATGTTCACTTAGAGATTCAACAAATTTGCGTTTTAAAATGCGAGGGTAATGACATGAATTATCATTCGGAGTTTGGCTCCTCTTTTGCACGTACATATTCAGATTTTTATTATTCTTGATAATTTTTACGAAAAAGTGAAGTCATCCCAAGTGCTCCGACTATTAAAAGGAATGTATTAAAGTATAGAGGATTTTGATGTTTCAGAAAACTTAAGAAGCGCAGATGATAAGAATCTAGATCATCGAAATTTTTACGCCAGATTTTAGTTTCTGATAGCTGGAAAATGTTTAGATGTGACTTCTATTTTAGATTTAAAGAAGAGAACCTTATATACAAATCAGTCAGGTTTCTAAACGAGAATTCTTAATTGGTTATGTGTTATTTAACTGAAAACTTTGATAAATATAAAAAAAGAAGATAAAATAAAAAATAAAATAAAAACAAAACTGAAATATATTAAGGTCCAAGTTGAGGAAGGGTTGCTGCACTGAAGTATAATTTTTTTGTTAATTTGCGTATTCATTCAAGAAAATACCAATTTTGTAAAGAATCAAGAAAAAGTAATTGAAAAAAAATATAAGAAACAAGAAAAAAGAATGGCACTAAAGGCAAAAAAAGTAGCAATGAGAGTAATAATGGCTTTCAAATGAGGGTTTATACTTACTCTCGTACTTCTTTTCATTTAGGAGCTGCGATTTTCGATATAAAAATTTTGCCATTTTTGTATTTTATGGCCATAATCAGATATATATATACTTCTCCAGTTGTTTTATATTGTAAATCGTTTTTCTTTAGAAATTTAATAGCAGAACTCTTTGTTGACACAACGGAAAGGAACCCTTACGGGTCCTATAGTTGTTTGTTTTACATTTTGCATTGTATGTTTCTGTACTTAATGCATTTGGAATGGTATATCTGCATCTGTTCCTTTAGAACGTTCTAGGTACCAGAATTTATTGTAGGAATGAAAAGGATAATATTTATATGATTCTCCATAATAAGCTCCGTGTATATCAACTACAGAGTATGTACGAAAATCAAAATCTAAAATTTGAATTTGGTATTGTAGATTTTAAACTTAAATTTTCCAAAGAAGGTATTATTTCTTCAAATGAATTTATTACTACTTTCCTCAATAAGGAAAGCAAAAGAAAAAAATTTTAAATTATTATATGAGAAATCCAAATGGACCTCACTATACCAGTAATGGGTGGAAACAAATTAGTAAGCCGCTTTTTTATTTATTTATTTATTACATTATTATTTATACCAATAACACGGTTATCTTCTTCTCCAATAGCATATTTTTCCATGCATGAGAAAACTGGAATATGCCACTTTCTTCCCGTCTGCTTCAATAAATTATTTCCAGATCACTGCAATAAAATCATTTTATACACTTTTCCAATAGTAACATGAAACAATAAAGGCCTTTGTGGTTTACCCTTAAAATGGTTTTATTTGATCAATAAAATCTCGGTCACTGGTACGTCTTCGGTCTAGATAAAGAACAGAGGAAAAGAATCTCATGTTTCAAGTAACTGTAGGAACTTATAGGCCCTACAGTGGCAACACATGTGCGCATAAAAAATGAAGCGAAGCGAGCATGTGCGTTTAGCTACATCATGTAGTCGGAATTTGAAAAGAAATTTTTTTTCTAGATATTCATCTTTGTGTGCTAAGAATATAGAATTGGAGCGGATAAAATGTGACAGTTTTTATGTAGGCAGGCAGTGTTATCTTTCAAAAAGAAATTTCTGGGGTATAATGGGAGCAAAGAGTTTAATTAAGACATCATAAATATTTTGGAAAGTGGTTATGCGTTGGTAAACTTAATAAGGATAAAGATAAACTTTATGGAGCATTTTACTGTTATGAGTCACGTGAATGTAACCATTAATTATAATCAAATCTTTTTGACTTTTTTACGACGACATGTTGTACATACAACATATAGTCGCATTCATAGATGCATTTCCATGTAATGATAAAATCAATGTGAACTTAAGTCCACCAGAATGACTAGGGGCACGTGGTAGAGATGGTTAATACAAAGACATATGAAATACTATTCCAGGAAGAATTTCATTAACATGGTGACATATTAAAATTCATACATTACCGCATCATTGTAGTACTATGTCAATTTTTCGCAGGGATAGTGCCCAGTAGAGAATTTTTTCATTACTTTAACTGTACGTTGCATAATGCCTTCATGACGTATTTTGATAATAAGAAAATAGCTACTTCTACCATTACTAAGAGATAGATGAATTCATTGAGGAAAAAATAAGAGCCAAAGTAATATTCAGTTTGAAATTCATTAATTAATCCTGAAAAAGATAAGAAATAAGGTTGAGTTAGTTATCGTTTCTAGAGGGTTTGGTCAACGTTAGCTGCGAATTTACTTAGATTAAAGTAGTGAAGTTCGGAATGCTGTTAACGCCACAGCTTGAAACTCCCTTTAAGTTATTCAGCATAATTTTAATGTTACTGTTTATGTTATCGAGCCATGCGATAATAATAAAGGAATATTCCTTGGAAGGTATTTAGAAGGCATTCTAAAGAAGTAATTTGTCTTATTCACATTTGGCAAGCATATTATTAGCGTTTGGAGCAAAGTTGGTTGCACTATAGCAAAACTTCCTTTAAATCCAATCCATGAACTGTGATTTTGCGTTGACTGTAATTCATCAACATCAAGAGGTGTATTATATCCAAACATGAATCATCAGACCACTTGCACCTCCATTTGAGTTAAATCGAGATCCTGAAGAGGACTCGTGTCAAACAGTTAGTTTTTAATGGAAAGGAAATTTAGAAGTATAGTGGACATATTAGTTTTTATTACAAAGCTTTCCGTGTTGTTTCACACTGCATTGCTGGTACTTTGAAGACATATTTATTACTCATTAATGGATCATTATCAATACGACATTCATGCATGAAATCCCTAACTTATAAATTCATTAATAGGAGAATTCGCTGCTGAAATTTTCGTGTGCAATTTCAATTTATACTTGCATTTATACTTTGCGGTTCTTGTAATTCTCGAAGAAGCAATGAATTCATCGAAGTGCAAGTAATACTGGAGAACGGAAGTAACGTTGGGACTTTTTTAAAACTTCGTCCTCGTTACAAAACTCTCCGCGATAATCTCCCACTTTAGGGTCGTACTTGAAAGACATACATATTATTTTTATAATAGATTACTTCAATAAGTATATTTTATCTGTACATGAAACCATTAATTCTCCAGTTCATAAATGCTATAATTTTATGCAGCGGCATGATAGCTTTCAATATTACAAACATAATTGGTTTTAATACATAATTACAATTGAATGTAGGAATAGTGTTCTTCGTATGATATTGCCAAATCTAGGGGATAATCATATAATGCACCAGGACATAGCACAGCTTACGTAGCAAAAGAGGAAATTGGGAAATATTTGTGAAGTTGGCACAAGCTTTTTATCTTCTCACTCTCAAATCCTATCTGACCTATTAAGGACCAGGAAAAATAATGTTCCGTATTTACTTTCCTCAAACCTCATATTGATATTAGAACTTGCCTATTATTCCTGAATTTGAAGTAATTTGAAAGTTGTTTTAAATTTTATGCAAACTATTCCCCAGGCAAAATTTTGTGGGAAATGACTTCCAGGAAATTAGTTTGGTAGACAAAGCTCAAAGAGAGATGTGGAGATTGAATGCTAAATTATTCACTTGAAAATAACATATTTAATTATATGCTGCAAGACGTAGTGTGTATACAACTCTTAAAGTGTAAAATTCAAGTTCCTGATTAGGTTTAATTAACCGTGAAATTCGTGTAATTGTTTCAAGAGGGAATTCTCAGAGAAGGTGTTTTCTCAGTTCTTTCTCAGAATAATTGTAAAGTTGCGTCCATAGGTAAATGTCCAATTAATTGCCTTTCGCATTCTGTGAGAACGTATTTCATTTGAAAAGAAAAAATTTTAAAATTAGTATTGAAAATAACAAAGAGAAAATGTTAAAATTAGACGTAGTGAATTGCCTAAGAAGAACGTTTCTGAGATTAATTCTGAAATTAATTAAAATTCAGGTTTATTTTTAACAATTACAATTTCCCTGCTAAGAGCTAATAAATGTAATAAATGAGCATTTTAAGCCTCTAAACTCTTGATTGGTGTCAAAAGATTATGTCTAATTGCCAAAAGGAGAGTCAAGTTTAATTTTCAACTGAGTGTGTACTTTTATTTGGTAATTAAATCGTATTTTTGTTGTTTTCATTTGCTTTTTAAATCGTGGATGGATCTTTATTTCTGGGTCATTCTACCCATACTGTATAATATTCTGTTATATGTACTAACTCTTCTTACCGCCGCTTTGAGCTCATCAAAGTTAGTGTAGAGTACAATTTCATTCGAATAGAAAAACTTGTTATTGCTGATGAGACATCTGATTTAGTTTACATTCTATGGTCCAGGTATCGGTACCATAAGGAAGAACAAACTGCGGAACAAGTAGTATGTTAAATATAGATTTTTTGTTTTTAACCAGCAGTAATTCTGCTTTATTGCTATCATTAATTCCGTTATAATATTAATGTATTTTTTGAAATCCAGTATATATGTATTGCTTAAGTTACTATCCTATTATCTTCAGCTTCTGAGTCTCGCGCTACGTTTGCTGAAGTTATACCCCAGGTAACAACTTGTAAGTAGCGATAGAACGACAAATTATTTCACTTTTGTGTAGTTCTTTACACATATAAAAATACGACATTGTTTTTTCGAATTCACCTTGATCTTTATTTAAAAAATCTCTTTGAAGCTCACTCGAGTTCCTAAAATTATATGAGGCACATTCCTAACCTTTGACACTTGTTCCCAACATCACATCTCGACAAATTAATATGTATTCATTGTATGTTATTTCTTGTTTTAGCAACTTAGATTACTGTATAATTTCCACACAAAACAGTGGTAAGGCCTCTTAAACCCTCGTCAAAACTGTCAATGAGGAAGTAAACTTAGCTGAAATGAGCACATTTATTTTATTGCAAAAAATACCGTGAAATACTTGACCTTTTCACAGCGATTTCGAAAATATCTGATCTAGCGCTCATTTAAAAGTCCTATATTAGACCTAGACTAAAAATAAATTGGTTACAGTGGGCAGAGTTCAAAGGAAGGTTGTTAAGCTCATTAGTGATAAACTGTTGACATCAGATATCGATACTCTGGAGCATCGATGTATTGCTGACTGTATTTTGTTCATCGTAACTTTCATGTACATTGCTTTGATGAAATCTCCAGTATGATTCCTAATAGAGTGATCCTTGCTACACTCTACTGTGAAATTCCTGATTCCTTCTCAAGAAAAACAGCTGAAATACGGAACAGACTTTCGACATCGGCATTCCCTTAAATGTGATGGGTTAGAGTTAAACAGAAGGATTTTACGAGCAAGGTATTCTCGAGGAAATTTGGGGTACTATACTGGGGTCCATTCTAGTATCATTACTATAATATATCATTTCTATACTATACCCGTAATATAGGTAGTGTGCACGAGGAAAAATAGAATTTATAACATCCTTTGATGATATATATCAATTTTATCAGCAATCTCTGAGATGTTTTAACTCTCGACGCAAAAAGAGGAGCTGGCTGTTTGTCTGTGGCATCGTAACTCCAGAACGGATAAAACGATTTCAATCCGATTTTTTTTTTGTTTGAAAGCTACCATTTGTGAAGTGGTTCTTTACCATGTTTGATGGAAATCGATTCAGTGGTTTGTGGGTATTCACCTCTCATCACAGTTTGTGTAGGGAAGAGATCTCGGCCAGTATTACGTCTAGAGACTTTGATTTTGCGGTCTAATGTTGAGTTTCGTGTCAAAATTTTATTTTATTTATCTCGTTGATGAAGATTCGTTAACTAGGGGTACAAAGCAGCCATATTCCAATCCATGTATGAGAAATGGAGGGTATCTATAACAAAAAGCCCCAGAACATAAAGACATCACGGGAACATAAAAAGTAGACAAATTTTCGTCCTTAATGCATAATGTCCTTAATGGCAGTGAGATATATACAAATAGCCACCGTAAAAAGTATTAAAAAATCATTGAGATAACAAAATCTATTATGAAAACGTTGCTGGAGTTCATTGTGGGCTTTTCGTTGCTTTTGAATTGCAAAGTGAAAGACTCAACACGCGAACTAAAAATAACTGCGAGATGTGCGTATTCCTACCCGAAATTGTTTGCAAGATGAAGAGTAACATGTAAGAAGACAAGATAGAAAGAAAAATTGAATCCACTAAAGGTACCTACTGCTTGGAGTTTATACTAAAAATTTATATACAAAATAAATAAATCTCTACTTCCTCTATCTGAAAGATATCCAAACAAGAAGTAATGCAATCTAAATCTTTATCTTACCAAGCACGACCTGTTATCATTATCGATATCAATGGTATCATGGTCAAGTACATTATTCAATTACTCTACATATTAATGTTTTATAACACAAAGCCGTGAGTGTTGGTGCATTATTAATTGTCTTCTCAACGAAAGCGGTAATTGTCACCTACTCCGGACTCCCTCATTTGCAACACCTGAATCTGGTATCATTTTATTTAATTAGCTCGATCTATGTGAGACCAGGGTGTGGCACTTAATCTCCATTTGAATGTGCGTTTTTCTCCCCAGGCTTGTTTTAAATAATATGCTGAAGGTAGTCGGATAATTAGGGTCCATTGTTTACTGATGTTCGTCTTTGTGTTTTTTGTTCAGACTTTATTACTGGATAGGGTTCTGCACAAAGAGTTTGTTGTTCTGATGAAATTGGGAACGTGCAGGGAGCTTAATTAACTCTTTTGCAATTAGAGACGCGATTGTTATAGTTTGGTTTTTACAAATATATTCCAAATTTTTTTTTTGTTAAAGAGTTCATTGTCATAAGCTTTTCATAGATGTGATATGACTTGATGCCATTTGACAGTATTTGAATTATACCAATCTGAGTAAGTTTTTGTTTCATTACAGCAAATTTACGAAATCGCTTTGTGCTAAAAAAAGATTTTCAAAAGATGACTTTTATAAATAGTTCCTTTTATATTTTTTTTCTGAACAATTTGACCCTAGTTTCGTAGCAGTTTGTAATGTTACCAACAATAGTTCTAGGGAAACATCGTAAATTATACTTGGTAGCCTTGTCAAAAGTCTTTTCTTGATCCAAGAAGATCGTGGCCATTCAAGTGCTTTGTCAAGGCAATATTGTCCAAAACATTGCGGCTGCGAATGCAATAGGACTTATCCGGGTATATGAGCAAAGCAATCACTGAGCCACGTATCATCACTTGAGCTCCATGTTGCCCAGAGTTACTGGCCTCCAGTTCCCCATCGCCTGTAGGTCCCCGTTCTTTGGAATCAGGCACAGAAAAGACCACCTCCAAGAAGTGGAGAGGTTTGTTTGAACCTTCAGAAGGTCAAGAGTCAACAAATTTCTAAACGTATGAAGAATTCTGGAGCTAGGCCGTTATAACCAGACAAGGTATGACGTTTTAACTTCTTTGTGACAGTGTTAAGTTCCCACATTGTGAAAACTCAATTCAGGGCGTCCCTATCTTTTTCCGAGAAGAAAGGAACTTCCAGAAGAAAGTTATCCATGGACAAGGATGTAATAGAGCTGAATATAGTCCGCCAGTTAGTCTACTTTAAGAAGTTGCCTAGCCTCGTTAATTATCGTGTCGAGTTCTACGGAAGCAGTTCACTTTCTTGTCGTACACTCGGTAGGAGTTTCCTCTTCCCGCAACGACTGATTTCGGAACACAAAGCTCAAGCTATGATTGCACTTTTGTGCTGTCGGTCGCGCTTTAAGCCCCATACCATAACTCTAGCATCGGAATATTTCGGCCATCAGACAGTGGTACCGACTCCTATGAAAACAGTTCTCGACAAAGGAGCGAATCTGCAGCTTGCCATCACTGGCTGAGAAAGCTCCCTTCATCCAGCATCAGTCATGCCAGAATTCGATGAGTTCTTTTGGAATTGCTATAAGTATATATGAAAGGGAAACTAAAGCATCAATAAATTTATTTCCCTTCTTGTATGGTTAAGGAGAACGCAATTAGTCACGTCTTCAAGACTAATATCCAATTTGCCAAGGAAAAAAACTCTTCTTGTCTACTCCCACATGAAGATAATCTTGGCAATCACGAAATAAAATTCCTAGAATTTGTCTCTTTACCTGTAGAATTTCTCAAATGAAATTCCACAATAATTAAAAATTCCATTGTGGAAACTCGTCGCAAACTCTTTCCACCACACATTGTTGAAATTCTTGTGCCTACCCATCAATCTTCGTTTTATCAACAAAATCAGTATAGAAATCGCTTCTAAACGTCTGTTTTAGTATCTAAGTGAGCTTAAAATGTAAATTACACCCCGAAATAAATCATGAATCGATCAACGAAATTACTTCACCGCCTTAAAACTATAATTGCATCACGCAACAACTAAATGACTTCATCGGCGGCACTTACTGAAACCATAAAAGGTCCGCGGCAGTACCTACTTTCTTCGAAAAGTTTGTAGGAAAATAGCACCACTCCTTAAGTGAAGCCGTCTGAACTCTCCTTAAGCCGAAAATGAGGCACATTTAAAAAATTCATGTGATAATTCCATAAATTTCCTGTACAGGTAGGGAAATTATGACCTCCAGGGGGCCACGTAAATAAAGTCACTGGTAGAGAACTGAAAAAATAATTTGAAAAATTAGCGGCCATCATGCAAGGTAAATTCTTAATAATGTGTCCTGTCTGAGGCGGCATTTTTCACACACAAATCTACCCCCAGAAGTATGAAATTTGAAAGGCTCACCTGATGTAAAATTAAATCGTATCACCCCCAGAGCGAAGACATCAAATCTGGCAACGTTGCAGTAAGCACGTGGATGCGCACATAAATGAAGTGACAACATCGCAGTGGGGATTCTATCTAATAAAATAAGATAAAGTGGGATAATACACACAAATTTATGGAACCTAAACGGAGATACGGGGGACAATTTCAGGACTGGCTCGATAAAATTATCTTGTAAGAGGGGAGAGCTGTTTGGATCCTTTTTAGTACGATACGAGGGAGATACGTGTATTGGTGCGTTGTTCATGTGTGAGGTAATCATGTGCGTGCCACAGTGCCGTGAATAAAAGTACTGGGAAATCTGAGGGTGAATGCTCCTGTAGCACATTTTAGCAAGGTACGGGCTGTTTTTGTTACGATCCACAGCTGAGTCGAACTTGCAGGGTGGAAGGACCAAAGCAACATGGGGACTACCTTAAATTCATGAAAAGTTCACTATAGTTCCTTGGATAGTGTAATCTTTCTTAGTCTCTTGTTTGTTGTTTTTCTTCACTTGAGAACCAGAAAATTCAAGATGTGAGCAGTGGAGGTGAAGAGACTGAACAACCAGTGAAGAAAGAAGTTGTCATCATTTTGATATTATTTTATTCTTGTTAAGGGTGTTTACCCCCCCCAATAATTTTCATGACATGGATGTGCACACGTCGCAAAGGAGCTTGACTCGTCGCTTTATCATCCACTTACATATTGTTTTATTGTGTGATATGAAATTATCCTTGAAAGTAGGATGGATTGTTATTTAATCAGGGCTGGAGTTTGATTTTTACTGCCATGGTAAGTTGAGTGGAAGCAAGTATGGCACGTAATGATGAATGTAATCAAAATTCGAGTGTTATTTCAGGGTTTTATGAAGTTTTGGAAAGCAAAATCAATACTATTGATGACGGTGTAAAAAGAATATTTGAACGAAGTTTTAGATATTTGAATACATCTTGTAATTAAGGGAAATTTTTATAATAGTAGGGCACAGCGCATTGGACGAAATAGCATCGGAATTGGTAACAACTGTCTATGTGAAAGATCCTAGCTCATCCTTAATATGCTTAATACTGGGCATAATGTCGTCTAAGACATGCATGAAAGAAATGAAACTTAAATGAAAGCTCGTGAGAACGATCAAGCAACGCAGTTGACTTTGAGTTAAAAGTGTGCATATTATTAAAAAGCGAGTCAATTTTTCCATTAAGATAATTAATATATATAGTTTTTTGCGTCCTTCTCCGTACTCCTTACGCAATTTATGGTTAAAATAATTCTTAAGGCATTCCAAGTTTTTAGTTGTTATGAAAAGAAATCCGGTTCGAAGGACCAACATATGTAGTGAGAACCACACTTGATTAATTTATTAATAGAAGAAGACGCTAATTCTAAAGCGAACATTCATGGGTCGATAGACAAATCAATTGAAAACGGTCATTACACTCCACGCTTTTGTA